>PVKP010003496.1:0-107995 GCA_004027715.1 Plecturocebus donacophilus
GTTTCTTTGCATTGGGTTAGAACATGTTCTTTTAGCTCACAGAAGTTTCTTATTATCCACCTTCTGAAGCCTGATTCTGTGAGTTCATCACACTCATCCTCCGTCAGGCCTTGTTCTCTTGCTGATGAGGAGCTGCGATCCCCTGTAGGAGGAGAGGCATTCTGATTTCGGGTGTTCTCAGCCTTTTTGCACTGGTTTCCTCCCATTTTTTATGCATTAATCCACCTGTCGTCTTTGTAATTGCCGACTTTCAGATTGGGTCTCTGAGTGGACGTCCGGCTTGTTGGTGATGAAGTTTTTTCTGTTTCTTAGTTTTCCTTCAGCGGATGCCCCTTCCCCACAGAGCTGGGCTTTCCCGGGTTCAGTTGTGCTTGCTGTGCTTCCTGGGTTCAGCTGTGCTTGCTCTCAGTCCTCAGCACTTCCAATTGCTTTTCTCCTTGTGGGGATGGGACCAGCAGAGCCCGACTAAAAGGGCACCCAGTCCTGTATACTCCGTGCTGAGAAGCACTGTGCCAGAGCGCCGGCAAAACAGCCACGCCGGCCAAAAGAGTCGCGCTGGCGACCCGTGTGGCTCCTTCGCTGGGAATCTCCCAGTTTGTGGGCATCAAAAATTCGTCTGTAATTGGGGCATCTACTTGCTCTCTGCGCGTTCACTGGGAGCTACAATCCTGAGCTGTTGCTACACAGCCATCTTGGATCTCTCTCTGCCCGGTGGTGAAGTTTTTCTGTTTCTTAGTTTTCCTTTGGCGGATGCCCGTTCCCCACAGAGCTGGGCCTTCCTGGGTTCGCTGTGCTTGCTGTGAAACTCTCAGTCCTCAGCGCTTCCAATTGCTGTTTTCCTTGTGGGGATGGGAACAGCCGAGCCCGTCTGTCCCGTATACTCCGCACCGAGAAGCGCCGTGCTGGGGCATCAGCAAAACAGCTGCACCGGCCAAAAGAGTCGCACTGGCAACCCGTGTGGCTCCTCTGCTGGGAATCTCCCAATCTGTGGGCAACAAAAATTCATCGGAAAGTGCAGCATCCACTTGTTCTCAACGCTTTCACTGGGAGCTACATTCCTGAGCTGTTGCTAATCGGATTTTAAGCCAGTTCATTAGTGTGCTGGAGCAGGCTCTGACTTACAATTGTCAGTCATTATATTTTCAAAAATTATCTGAGCTTATTGTTAAACACAACCCTTATTAAAAAATTAAATTATATAAGCTTACAATGAAATCTATTATTAAAATCCAAGGTAATCCACAATGCCAAGGCTCATAACAATTATTTTCCGTAATCTATGCTCTCGAGGGTATTTTATCTGCCTTTGTATGGTGGGAATATTCTACAATGGTGAGCATCTCTTTTCACCTCCTCACTCACATTGGTAACTTGAAATTGTTCATTGTGCCAACCATCTCTTTTTTTGAAACTCCTCCTTAGATTTTCTGATATTCATAATGCTAATTTCCCTGTTTCTCTGACCATTCCTCTTTCCTTTATGAGTTCCTCTTTCACCTGTCTTTTAAAAGTTATTTCTTTGGTCCTCTTAAATCTTCTTTCTTTTCATCAATTTTCTTGACTTCCAAGGTGTCAACTTCTGTCTCTATACAAATGATTTTATGTTCATATATCCAACCTCAGTTTCTCTTTTTAGCTGCAAATGCATATCTCATTTCCAACTATCTGCTGGGTATCCTGAACTAGATATTCTAAAATATGTCTCAGACTTCACCTATCATATAACTGAGACCAGTCCCCCATCCCTTGCTGCCATTCTGACTTCCATAATTATGTTGATGACAGCTCCTTTATTTAACTTAGTTACCTGGGCTTGAATTCTTAACATCATTTTTGTTTCCTTCCTATCATTTCCTCTTGACATTTTTCTTAATCTTTGAGAGTCTTTTCCGTATGTTTTTCTTCCGACTGAATGTGGTACAGTTGAGATAGCTCTATGATATTTTGTCTTCTACTGTTGTTACTTATGCCTTTGTCTTACACTTCTTAGATTAAAAAGTCTTTTAAAAGGCAAGAACCAATTTTTAGAACATGCTACCTTACATGGCAAGAGGGATTTCATAGATATGATTACATTAAAGGCCTTGAGATGGAGAGATTATCCTGGATTATTAGAGTGGGCCCAACATAATCACAAGAGTCTAATAAGAGGGAGTCAGGGGGTATGAGTCAGAGAAGAAGTGAGGACAGAAGATGAATTCCAGCATTACTGCAGGAACAAAAGCCACAAAATGCAGATGATCCCTGCATGTTGGAAGAGGTAAAGAAATGGGTCCTCCCCTAGAGACTTTGGAAGAAGCACAGCTCTGCTATCATTTAGATTTTAGCACACTGAGACTAATTTTGAATGTCTGACCTCTTGAAATGTAAAATAAAGATAATAAAGTTGTGTCGTTTTAATCCACTAAATTTGTAGTAATTTGTTACAGCAGTTGTAGAAAACAGATATGAGGGGTCTTGCTGGAATGTACATTGTAATATTAGATGATGTCAAAAGTATCAGTTCTTAATGGTGGAATTTGAATTACCTGTAAATTTTTAATAAGATTTTGACTAATGTGGTCATGTATATTAATTATCTGTTGCTGTGTAACAAAGTACTACCAAACCTGGTAACTTAAAACAATAGATATTTATTATTTCTCAAAATGTATATGGGTCATAAACTCGGAGGTGATTGGTTAATTCTGGCTCATGATCTCTAAGGTTGCAGCCAAGATGTTAACCAGATTTGCAATCTCCTGAAGGCTGAATGAGACTGGAATACTAGCTTTCAATGCTGAGCTTGATCCTAGTTGTCAGTATGAGGCCTCTGTTTCTCTCTATGTAGGCTTTTTCATAGGGCTTCTTGAGCATCCTTAAGACAGGGTAGCACAAACTTCCCCCAGATCATGAAATCCAAGAGACAGAAATCAGCAGAAGCCCTCCTTTGTATGACCTAGCTTCAGAACTCACAAAGCAGCGATATCATGTCCACTATATCGTATTTATTAGAAATGATTCACCAAGTCTGGCCCACATTCAAGGGAAGGAGGATTAGACTCTCCTTTTTGTTAAGGAATTTTGGGACATGTTTTAAAATTACAACATGCCTTAGATACATAATAGCTAGAGTAATTACCCATTAACACATATATGGCATCTTGAATTTCATAAAAGTGTGCAAAATAGTGTATAAGAGACAGTGTATATTTTTATATATACCATCTCAATTGACCTTTATAGAAGTTTGGCAAAACAGGTTATTATTTTACTACCCCCAATTTATAGAGAAGGAAAGTGGAGTTTAGAGACCTAAAGAAATTTGCCAAATCTAGTCTTTGTGACTCCAAAACTAATGCTCAGTTTATCTTCTGCCTTTCACTTTTTGTTTCACAGATGCTTCTTTCTCCCAAAACACAGATATCCCTGGTGAGACATAGATGTTGTTGTCACTTTAATTCACATGGTAATCTGCCTCTCCTTAATGTCCAGTGACCCGACCAAGAGTAAAGAAAAGAGATGTGCTGATGAGCAACTTCAGCAAAGTCTCAGGATACAAAACCAATGTGCAAAAATCACGAGCATTCCTATACAGCAGCAACAGGCAAGCAGAGAGCCAAATCATGAATGAATTCCCATTCACAATTGCCTCAAAGAGAATAAAATACCTATGAATACAGCTAACAAGGGACGTGAAGGACCTCTTCAAGGAGAACCAAAAACCACCACTCAAGGAAATCAGAGGGGACACAAACAAATGGAAAAATATTCCATGCTCAGAGAGAGGAAGAATCAACATCGTGAAAATGGCCATACTGTCCAAAGTAATCTATAGATTCAATGCTATTTCCATTGCCAGCTACCATTGACATTCTTCACAGGATTAGGAAAAACTACTTTAAAATTCATTTGGAACCAATAAAGAGCCTGTATAGCCAAGACAATCCTAAGCAAAAAGAACAAAGCTGGAGGTATCACACCACCCAACTTCAAACTATACTACAAGGCTATAGCAACCAAAATAGCATGGTACTGGTACAAAAGCAGACACATAGACCAATGGAAAAGAATGGAGAACTCAGAAGTAAGACCGTACACCTACAACCATATGATCTTTGACAAATCTGATAAAAAGCAAACAATGAGGAAAGAATTCCCTACTTAATAAATGGTGCTAGGAGAACTGTCTAGCCGTATGCAGAAAATTGAAACTGGACCCCTTCCTTAAAACATATAAAAAAATTAACTCAAGGTGGTTAAAGACTTAAATGTAAAACCTAAAATTATAAAAATCCTAGAAGAAAATCTAGGCAAAACTATTTAGGACATAGGCATGGGCAAAGATTTCATGACAAAAATGCCAAAAGCAATGGTAACAAAAAGCAAAATTGATAAATGTGATTAAACTAAAGAGCTTCTGCACAGCAAAAGAAACTATCCTCAGAGCAATCAGACAACTTACAGAGTGGGAGAAAATTTTTGCAATATATCTATCTGACAAAAGTCTAATATCCAGAGTCTACAAGAAACTTAAACAAATTTACAAGAAAAAAAAACATTAAAAAGTGGAGAAAGGACATGAAGGCACAATTCTCAAAAGAAGACATTCATACAACCAACAAACATATGAAACAAACCTCAACATCATTGATCATTAGAGAAATGCAAATCAAAACCACAATGAGATACCATCTCATGCCAGTCAGAATTGTGATTATTAAAAAGTCAAGAAACAGCAGATGCTGGTAAAGTTGCAGAGAAAAAGGAATGCTTTTAAACTGGATGGGAGTGCAAATTCATTCAACCATTGTTGAAGACAGTATAGCAATTCCTCAAGGTCTAGAAACAGAAATACAAGTTGACCCAGTAATCCCATTACTGGTTATATAACCAAAGGAATATAAAACACTGTTATAAAGGTACCTGCACACATATGTTCATTGCAGCACTATTCACAATAGCAAAGACATGGAATCATCCTAAATGCCCATCAATGATACACTGAATAAAGAAAATGTGGTACATATATGCCATGGAATATTATTCAGTCATAAAAAGGAATGAGATCATGTCGTTTGCAGGGACATGGTTAGAGCTGGAAGCCATTATCCTCAGCAAACTGACACAGGAACAGAAAACTAAACACCACGTGTTCTTACAAGTGGGAGCTGAACGATGAGGACACGTGGACACATTGTGGGTGAAACAACACACACCAGGTCCAGGTGTGGGGCAGAGGGAGGGAGGGCATCAGGAAGAATAGTTAATGGATGCTGGACTTAATACCTAGGTGATGGGTTGATCTGTGCAGTAAACCACCATGGCACACATTTACTTTTACAGCAAATCTGCACATCCTGCACGTGTATCCTGGAACTTAAAAAAAGATGTAATGCTTATTGCTCATCTGATATGCCCCTGGTGCTGGTTACATACCGATGAGTTCCTTGAGGTTGAGATTTATTCATCTCTCTCTTCTCCTTCTCCCCACTCAAATACTAAAGAGTGGACTTTTAAAGGGCTGAATTTTTGCACTTCTTTTCTCCAGCTATGCTGACTCTTGGATGAAGTCATCTAGTCATGGCATTAAATGCCATTCATACCCTGATGTGCCTTAAATTTATATGACCAGCCTTGGCCTTTCTCCAGAGCTCCACACTCACATACCTTGATGTCTGCTAGACATCACTACTTGGCATACTCAGTCCAGCCTTTACAAAACTATACTTTTGACTTCTTTCCCCTTAAACCTCTTCCTTCCCATTCATTGTGAATGATGCTGATATTCATCCACTTACTCAGACCAAAAAACTTGGAGTCTTTTTGACTTCCCTCCTTCTCTCACACCTACTTCATCAGAAAGTTCTATTAATTTTATCTTCAAAACATCCCCCAATCCAACCACTTCTCAGCATCTCTGTCACCTCCCAGCCATAGTTATCTTGCATAACCTGTCCTAACTCTTCCTGCTTCTGTTCTTGTCTGCCCTCACTCAGGTCCATTCTGCATGCAATAGTCAGGGTGATCCTTTGAAAATATAAACCATATCTTGTCATCTCTTGCTCAAAATCCTCTAGTAGCTTCCCAGAACACTCAGAACAAAGTCTGAAAGTCAGTGTTTCCAAGGCCCCACGCAGTCTAGTCCTCGCACACCTCTGACCTCATCCCTGCCACATTCACTCTTACTTGCTCCACTTCAACCACAGGGGCAGCTTTGCCGTTCTGTGAACCTCTCAAGCATGCTGTCAATGCAAGTCTTCATACCTCCTGTCCCGTCTGCTGAGATGCTCTTCCATCAGATGACCACCTGCCTTGCTCCTTTACTTCATTCCAGTTCCTGCCTTAATGTCTCAAGCAGGCCTTCCCTGGCTGCCCTCCTTCAAGCAGGCCTACTTTTCAACCCCCTCACTTTCTGCCCCCTTATCCAACTCTATTTTTCTTTATAGTATTCATTAATGCCTGACATTATATGTATTTGTTGGATTAGGTGTGGGGTTTTTTTATCTATATTCTTTAGTAGGACATAAGCAAGAGCTTTGTTTTGTTTGCTGAGCTAATAGTAGGTACTCAGTAAACATTTTGTGAATGAATTAATCTTTTTAACCCTCCACCAGTATCTGATTCTAAGTCTAGAACATAAGAACTGCTCCATAATGTTTTATTGGATTATCTCAATTAATTCTCCTAACTAACTGGAGATGTTAATATTCTTATTTGATAGAGATATTACATAATTTACCTAAGGGCACCCCACTGAACAGAAATTTTATTCCTGACCTCTTCAAGTTCAGAGCCTATGTTATTTCCTCTTCCTCCCAGGGTTTTCACTTCCCCATTCTGTGTCTGAGGTCTTGGAATGGCTCAAATGACAACCAATCGCTCCTCTGCATTGTGTTCATAAGAGGAAGCTAAGGAGCACTCAGGTGGGTGGGATCTGGGTCTCTAGGAACACAGAGAAACACAGTTGGCAAATTCCAAGTGCCGTATCTTTTCATAGGTGCGGGCAATGGCATTCTTGGCATTTTCTTCCTCAAAGAGCTCTCAAAATGCATACTGTGAGTTTTTTTCTGGGCAATCAACAAAATTTCCCAAAATAGCAGTCTCAGGCCAAGTGCTGAAGGCTTCAGAGTTCACATCCTATTTCAGTTCCTTCAGATCTTAGAAGTGGAGATGGTGGATAAATGGGGTAAATCTTTGATGACATTCTGCATGTGGTGCAAGCCAATTTCGACATTCCAAGGAAGCTGTGAGTGGGGGTGACTGTGGTTCTTCATACTTACAGGAAACATTAGTGAACCAAATAAATTACTTTTCCAAATGTCTTCATATAAGCGAGCCTCTGAAATAAGACTGTTTGGTATAGATATCATTTTCTTTGTAACTACTGCTTCCAAGGCTGTCCAATTAAAAGGGTTCTCTTCAGTGAGTACATGATTTGGATCCCCAACTGGATTGGTAACCCCTTGAAGGCAGGGACCGCAGTACACCTTCCTCTCCTGTCCTGTTTTATTTGCTATAATCAACATATAAGCTCATCTCTTTGGAGGTGCCTGAAATCATCCAGGCTGAGGTAAAGCATATATTAGGAAGCTTCCTACCCCACTCTCCCATATCCCATCTCAACCAGGTTTTATAGTCTAGAACTAATTTTGTGCTGCATTGACTGATTGACTTATATGCCTGAGGGAGCTCTGGTTACTTGCCCATCCAGCCACAGCCTTCCCTGAAGACTTCTTACATGGGTCACATCAGAGAAACTAGGTGTATGCCCGGCAGTCCATTTTTCCACGGAGACTGAAGCCCCTTCCTGAAATCTAGTACTAACAATCTGTGGGATTCATGGCCAGCCTCCTATTCTGGGCTGGGCCCTATTCTCCACCTTAGCCAGCTTCTGAGCGCAACTCTGTATTGACCAAAGCTAATTTGCCCCTACCCAGCTGAGCGTAATATTACCTCTACTTGGACTCCCCTGCCACTGGCTCCACCCACTGGTCTGGTTCTGAAGCATCTCATAGTTTTGGACACTGGATTTTGACAGCAAACTCTGAAACTCAGGGACCTGTTGCCCTAGTACTAATTTTAGTTTCTCGCTTTTATTACTGATCTGTGTTACTGAGTTCTTTGCAAGCCTTACATCTCTTACCAGAGTTACAACAGCAACAGAGCAGATACTTAACAGTACAAACCAGAATAAAAACTAAGCGTTTCTCTGTTGTGAATCTTTTCATGTAAGAAGAAATGTTGGTAACCAGTTGATGTTTCAAGCTTCATTTTGTGGAGGAGAGTCTAAAGCTTCCCTTATAGGAAGAAGGAGGATGCTGGTGGAGTCAGGAGCTGCACTGTGTTTCCTGGTATCCTGCTGCTAGCATTTTCAAACCCTTCAATGTCTCTAACTCAAGGTCCTTAAATTTGACCTATCAAGGTACTTTAGATCTCCTTAGCCTTTAAAAGTATTATGGAACAATAAAAACCAGACGATTCTGTGTCACTTAGCATCTTTAGTAAACCTACCATTTATAACCTTTCCAGAGATTAAATGATGGCCACTGTCTCAGTTTAAAAGGACAGCTTGAAGAGTTCTCATTTGTATACAGAGATAGTACTCTTGATCCTAACAGGAGAACATGCACTTAGAGTCACTTTTCCAGGAGTGGAGCTCAGTCTGCTCTCTGCTCCATGCATTCTCTCACTCAGCAGTGTGAGGGCAGTGAGAAAAGCACAGCATCTGTTTGACTTGAGATCCAGTGTTCTCACTTATTGATATTTTAACTTTTTTTTTGTTTGTTTGAGACAGTTTCACTCAGTCATCCAGACTGTAGTGCAGTGGCATGATCTTAGCTCACTGCAACTCCACCTCCCGGGTTCAAATGAGTCTTGCACCTCTGCCACTGGAATAGCTGAGATTACAGGCCTGCACCACCACACCTGGCTAATTTTTGTATTTCTTGTAGTGATGGGTTTTGCCATGTTTGCCAGGCTGGTCTCAAACTCCTGAGTTCAAGTGATCTGCCTGCCTCAGCCTCCCAAATTCCTGAGATTATAAGCATGAATCACCATGCCCAGTGGACCCTTTAACTTTTGACAAGACATTTAACTTCTTACACTCTGTTTTCTCTGACTGTCTCTGAGTGCTGTTTATGAAGATTAAATGCTATAGCATATATTAAAGAACAACAACTATAAATTTGTTTACCATATTTTTAGATATTTTAAAGATAACAATAGCCAAGATCAATAAGAGAGATGTGATAATGAGATGGAATTTTCCTTTTGTGCCAAGCTAGCTGCCTCATCTGGGCATTAAAATCATAAGGAAGTTTTCTTTGTAAGGAAGAAAACTGTCTCAGTGTGGATTTTTGTGTGTGTGTGGGTGTGTGTGGAAGTAGTTTCTAAGACAAGGATTCAAGGGCAAGTACTGTATCGGAGAGGTGACCCCATGAAACTCCAGCAAGTGAAAGAGGAAGTGATGCAGGAAAGGGAAGGCATCCAAGAAGGAGTATGTTATGACACCATCTACCAAAGTGAGTGATTGAAGCTTATTCCCATGGGAAAACCCTAGGAAACAGCGTGAAACACATGCCTCAGAACTATCCCACTGGAGATTGAGGGAGTTGGGTGTCATTTGTGCAGTCACTCCCATCACTCATTGTTGAAAATGAGTACTCACTGCTGGAGGTGAGGGTGTTAATTCCTGGTACTCCCATTCTGTGCCCTGTGTGTCTGTGAATGTGTGTAAAGAGGGTGGCTATAATTTGGCCTTCTGGAAAAACCCTTGGAAGACTGTGTGCAGCATATTGGGCAGGATACTGACAGAATCTGCTATGACATTTATCTGTGGTACAATAGCAAAGACATGGAGTCAATCCAAATGTTCATCAATGATAGGCTGGATAAAGAAAATTTGGTATACATATATCACGTAATACTATTCAGCCATAAAAAGGATGAGATCAAGTCCTTGCAGGGACATGGATGAAGCTGGAAGCCATTATCCTTAGCAAACTAATGCAGGAACAGAAAACCAAACATTGCTCGTTCTCACTTGTAAGTGGGAGCTGAAAAATGAGAACACACGGAAATGGGGAGGGAACAACACATACTGGGGCCTATCAGGGGAGGGTGAAGAGCAGGGAGAGTATCAGGATAAATAGCTAATGCATGCCAGGCTTAATACATAGGTGATGGGTTGATAGGTGCAGCAAACCACTATTGTACATGTTTACCTATGCAACAAACCTGCCCATCCTGCGTGTACCTTGGAAATAAATATAAGTAAAATGAACTTATCTGTGGTATTTGAGCTCTATGGCTGGCACAAAATTAAGTATTTTCCTCTAGTTGATGATGAACCCATGGCTCAGAGAGCTCATATTTAGTTCTGTACTGAGTTGTAATCCCCTTGAGATCAGGGATTGGCTGGTACCTCTTATGTTCCCAATGCTGGACACTGGACCCTACACCTAACTGATGCTCCTTAAATGTTTGAGCTAGATGATTGTGATAATAATTTACACAAAGCCAATTGGTTATTGAATGAATTAGGAATCATGCTTTTATATCTATGATTTAATTATATTTGCATTTCATAATAACATTATAAGTTATTGTGAGCAAGAATGTTATTATAAGCCAAATTATACAGATGAGAAGCCTGTCAGTTAGTCATGATATATTTAAAAGGCTGAAAATAAAGAGTTAAATTTTTTTATATGGAAAATATAATTCACAGAACTAGGTTACAGTAATGATAAAAGCTAATAGGCGGTCATTGAGAAAATAGAGTCAACAATGCCTGGAAATTAGAAGCAAAATTCCTTTTTCTTTAATAAAGAACATTTAATATAAACTTTAAAAATGGTTATGTGTTTTAATTGTTCTTAAACAGTTTTTATAAAACTGTTGCCACATTTCCAGCATTTTTATGGAAACTCAAGGGGAAAAATTACTCTATGAACTTTTTCTTTTCTTATTAAGGCAAATAAACAAAGATGAAACTCTGTGCATGCATCTGAGACCCAGATAAGAGTTTCTTTGTTGCTGTCACTAATATAGAAAAATCTATTTAAATTTTCTTACTTCCCTTTTCCTTTCAAACCTGAACAGTTAGTCTTGGCTCCCACCCCCTCCTTCCCCAGTTATAAAACCAAACAGAAAATTTGTACTGAAGGAACAAGTCCCTGTAGTGACTCAGAGGAAACAAGCATTTATAAACCATGTTTTCCTAATGCCTCATTACAAACATGGCTGTGGCCCAATTCCAGATTGGACGAGGCAACACTCACTGGTATGGCCTCAGCAAAACTGAGTGTCAGAGAGGGTTAACCAGAAACAAGACCAGAGCTGCAAATACCCTTGAGACAACACACCTTGGAGATCTTTCATCACCAAGAGTCAAAACAACAATGGCTGAAACGAAGTCAGGCAAAAAAATGTTGGACTTTCCTAGAATGGAACATTGTCTTTGAATTTTCTATATAGATTGACCTGGCTGCAGCTTCCTTACTAGTTAATCCCTTCTCAGTGGTGCTGTGAGTTGTTTTCTTTGTATAGTATCTTTCCCCTAGGTTCCAGGTTGACCATATCTGCCTCGAATATGAAGGGTTACAAGGACAGTTTAGTTTTGGCTCTGGAATCAGTCACATCTAGTTTTGAATCTCAGTCCACCACTTCATATTTTCACTTGACAAATGTTTACTAAGCACAGATTTTGTGCCAGGCCTGGTTCTAAGTGCTGAGAATGAGGAAGTGAGCCAGATAGGCAGGGTCATTGCTCTCCTGCTATTACATTCTAGTTGGAGGAGCTATGAGAAACAAACAAACAAACGAACAAAAAACCAGAGAGATTGTCTGGCAGTGATGGTAATAATGCTATAGAAATAAATTAGGGAGTTAGGTTGTGTGACTAGGGAAGGCCTTCACAAAATGGTGAGGAGGAGGCTGCTGTGAAGAGGTTGCATTTAAGCTGGGAGCTTAATCATACAGACAAGCCAGCCAGGATAAGCACATTCCTGGCACACACAAAGTTCTGGAAAAGGAGTAATCTTGGCCTATTGAACAAAAAGAAAGCCCATGTGGTGAGTGAGGGGAGATTAGTGTAAGAAAAGGCTGAAGAATGTGGTAGATAAAAGATGGGCACCCATTCTTAAAGATGCCTCCCATAGACATGTGGGCCTATTTCCCCTCTTCTTAAATCTGGGCTGGCCTCTGACTGTTGTGACCACTACCACATGGCAGAAATGATGGGGTACCTGTCCTGATCCTCGTCTTTAAGAAGACTGTCAGCTTTTGTCTTTGTCCTCTGTGACCCTAAACTGACATGTAAGAAGGCTGACAACCTGCTGCAGGGCCACATAGACAGGCCCTGAGAACACATGAAGAAGAGAGGACCTCAGCTGAGCTCAACCTTTCAGCTGCCTCTACCAAGGTGCCAGACAAGTGAAGGATATTGTCTTGGACCAGATTAGCTACAAGCTTAATACCACCATGTGACTCCAGTAAATGCCACATGAGACAGAAGAACCATCTAGCTGAGCCTTGCCCAAAGTCCTAACACAGACACAATCATGAGATACAATTCAATGGTGGTGATTTTAAGCCACTAAATTTTGGGGGTAGTTTGTTTCTTAGCAAATGTTATTTAGAAGACAGAGAGAGAGAGAGAGAGAGAGAGAGAGAGAGAGAGAGACTGTAACAACACTACTTTGACCTTGATCCAGGATAAAAAGTTTGGCTTGAAATGGATGAGAAGTCATGGGAGGGCTTAAGCAGAAGGTGTAGGGCTTATAAATGGTACATTGTGAAAATTACATTATATGTATATAATGATAGTTTGCCTGTTTCCGTTCCAATAAGAATTGTATATTACTGCTTTTTATTTACTTTTCTTGTTTTATCCCATTACCTAAGGTTTCTGGTTAAACATTTAATGGAAGTGGTATTATCAGGAATTTTTGTTTTAATCTTCATCAAAAATGGAAGCTTTAGCCTTAACCCTGATACTAAATGTTAATCTTATTCTAGACTAGATACTGGATATTGAACTGGTAATTACACTACTAAGTTTGATATATAAACTAGATCTTTTGTTGGCACTCTTTTTTGTTGTTGTTAAGTCTTTGGACGTTTCCTTTTATTACTGATGTGCAAAATTATTTTTAATTGCAAATATATTTTGGAATTCATTGAACTTTTTCCAGCCAAAAGGAAGCTCCATGGTATTTAAAACTTCATTCGAGTGCTATTTGCTCCTGGCTTTTTAGTTCTTTGACCTTGTACAGAAGGTCAAGGTAAACTGAACTATCTGTGTCTTAGTTTCTCAAAGTATAAAATGGGAATAATAATATGCTATGTGCTATTTTTATGGCTCAGTTTCTACCTGAAGAACTGAGGAGACTCCAGCCATGTCCAAATTCCTCTCAACTAGTTCAGGAAATTGTTAGAGAAATCATGCACATACTCACATACAGGGCCTTTGTTATCCCAGTTGCATATCCACTAGAATTGGCCAGCACAATTGCTATTTGGTATCCTCTAGGCCCTCTTCTTCTCTGATGTTGGTTCCGAGGATTCTTCAAAATGGCAAGCCCTATTAGCCTCCTGATCAGTGGCCTAGGCTTCTGCAGTGGCTGCTTTCAGACTGTTAGCTGGGCTCGAGCCACCATCAATCTCAAGTGGGGCAAACATTTTCACTTTCTCCACTTTGGAAAGAAACTGCCAAAAGAATGATTCCTTGACCTTTTGGATCCTTGGAGAAATTTCTATGTTACTATTACATTGTATTATATATTTTTTATTTTTTTATTGCATTTTAGGTTTTGGGGTACATGTGAAGAACATGCAAGATTGTTGCATAGGGACACACATGGCAGTGTGATTTGCTGCCTTCCTCCCCATCAGCTATATCTGGCATTTCTCCCCATGCTATCTGTCCCCAACTCCCCACCAGCCACTGTCCCTCCCCTATTTCCTCCCGACAGACCCCAGTGTGTGATGTTCCCCTCCCTGTGTCCATGTGTTCTCATTGTTAAACACCCACCTATGAGTGGGAACATGCGGTGTTTGATTTTCTGTTCATTGTATTACATCATAATTTATTTCAGTGACACCTGTTATAAGGTTACACAGTCCACATGTACTCTGACGGTGAGGAAACCTGTTCACTGGCCCTCCAGATAAGCTCTCTACTTGGCCTCTGCTGCCCTTCCCTTCACCCAACTTGTATCCCGGTTTTGTTCCTTATATGAGTTTTTCCAGAGTTGTGTTGAAAAAACTTTAGCTCGCTTCCTCAGACATGCCCTATACAAGAAAAATGCTCTTGATTAAAGCCATTTTTCTTTTTACATCTCCATTTCATAGACTCATAGTGCATATCAGTATATTAAGACCCCAAGAAGTTCTAGCAAGAAGCACTCTTACACTTGACTGAATCTCGTATTTCATAAGCCTATTTAAACAAAGAACTATTTTGAGTCTCTCTAACGAAGAATCCATATTCAATAAATGTTGTTTGAGGAATGCTTCATTTCATTCCTTCCTTATGTCCAGGGATCATAAGCTTTTTAAACTTAGTTTTTACCTTGCTTCTTTCAATTACAATAAATACCAAAGTAGTTCCAGATTTTTTTGGTTCTTCTAGGGGTTAGTCTTTTCACATAATGAAAATAGACTGCCTGGGTTTGAGTCCTGAATCCATTACTTACTTAACACATAACTGGGCAAATTACTTTATCTGCACCTCAGGTTTCTTGTATGTAGAATTAAGATAATTGATAGTATTTTTTTTCAATAGGGGTGCTATGATGAATGATATCATGCATAGAAATGAGTTCCATATTTTCTTATTTTCTGTTCATAGATATTAGCTACTATTACACATAATATTATATGATTTTTATTATAATTATTATTTAAAACAAAAGAGCCAACAGTTAAGGCCTATAAATCTTTCTTTTATATATATACTTTTTCTTAAGACAAAATTGATCAAAACTAGATTTGTTCAGCTTGACTTAAATGTCATCCTGTTTTTATTTTAAATCAGCATTGCTCAACAAAATCTGATTTTAGAATGGGTGTGATATTGTGCTTATGTATCACTGAAATCAGCAGTTATGTATCACTGATATATGAAATATGTTAACTAAATGTTTTTCCTCTTCCACTCCTATCTATGTAACATGTTATGACAATTACATTTGCTATCTTACAAGTGTTAATGCCATAATAGAAAAACCCAACGTTGATAGTACTATTTGAAATATAGTTATATGCATTTAGTATATTCCAGCCACTGCATATCAAATATCCCTGAAAAAAAAAGTACTGGAGAATTGTAAGCCTCATGTTAGCCAATTGCTTATTCTAAGCACTTAGATAATAACTAGAATTCTCTAGTTATTAGTTCATATTATGTTCAGGAGAGCTGTGCATGTTGAGTAGGAATCAACATTAATCTCATTTTCTAAATGAAGCCTTCAAGGCATATGGAAATTTTATTTTTATATTTCTGATGATGGAAGTGGAAAAACACAGGCTAGTTATCAGGTTGGAGGAAACCATGATTAGGACCTTTCCAGGATTAGCTGTTACCATTAAGGGTCTTTTGTTTGGGAAGTCAGAGAATAGGAGTGGCAACTCTTTAATCCCAGTCACCAGACAGCGTGTACAAAACAGGATCTTTTACCCTATAAAGGGAACATAAGGCTAGTGAAGTAGGGAAGGCCAGGGTTGAATTGAATAGGGTTACACTTTATCACAAACTAAAATTTCGTGATAGAAGAGACACATGTCCCATAGGTTCCCTAAATCTTGTGCTGTATAGCAGTTTTATGTATATATTATCAATAGGAGAAAAGCAGGTTAGATCCTCTATTCAGCGTCCTCTGCCTTTCCCTGCAAGAAGCTGCCCAAAAAAGAGGGATTTTGTATGTGAGAAAATATTCTAAAAACTATCCTTGAAAACTTAAACTTACCCTGGCAAATGTACATAATATGATACAATCATTTAATAATCAGTTTTATTGTTCTTATAAAACTCCTGATTTAGAAGCAATAAGCTTTTGGGCAAGTCTTCTTTTGGCTAATGTAATGATGGAAGTGATTTTATGATGCACACAGCACAAGGGCTCCTTACAGAATTGTTATTGTTAATATTATGATTTTTGGCTGAAATTCTTGGCTGTATTCTCTTTATCCTTGAACAGAATATGATTTTCTTATTCTGTGAATTCTTATTCTGATTTCCTTATTCTTTCTTATGGCTGGGAAGGGCAGGAGTCCTAAGAAGATTATTTAACTTCCAGTAGGCAGGGATGTACCTATCTTGTTGAACACCGAATCTCCAGGGCTGGATATATGCCTGGAACCAGAGAGCTTCAGAAAATATTTATTGAATAAATGGATGAAGGAATGACTAAATAAAATGTTTTCTCCTTGAATTATCCAAATAAGCTACTTAGAATTCAAATTACTGAGTAATTTTTCAGTCTTCCACTTTGCTTGGACACTGAAAATTGCTTTTAGAAAAGTCAAAAATTAATTTGGAGCCCTTTTCAAGAGCAACTTTTTCTAGAATCCAATGTATAATATAACTATAAAAGATGTCTTATTTCCTATCTATTGCTAACTTCTTCAGTTGCCAAAGGCAAGAAGACAAGTATCTCTCAAACGCAATGCAGACAAAATTCCTACTGCTATTTAATGAAAAGGAAACAAAATTGATCTTACACAGTGCTTTTATATAAATAAAAATATTTTTTAAACCCTCAAGCCAGAAAACTTCCTGAGAATAATATTGAATGATTGCTTGATATTTCTTTCTTTACAAAAATATCAATATCAACTCTCTATGATAGATGAATTTTATCTTCTTTTTCCCAAAGTCAACCAAAAAATAATTGTTAGTATATATAATATACATAGCTCTTTATTGCTGGAGGTCTTCTCAAAAACTTGTACTCTGAGATTTATCTCAAAGGCAATAAAAATAAAGTTATAAAAATATTTAAATTGGCAATATATTTTTCCTGCTGTTTCATAGACCAAAGAGTGAGAAAAAAAGACTCATTGGAAATGCATTTGTTAATAATTTTCACATAGAGTATCATGGAATGTTTTTCCTATGAATAATTTTATATTAAAGATGAATCTTCCTATGGCTTCTAATTCAAACCATTAAATATTCTGGATTTAATATTAGGAGTCACGCTTAACTATCTCACATAAAGGACAGGGAATAGATCAAAGACAACTCTGATAATAATAGAATACAGTTATAAAAATACAGATATTTTATCTATATTATTATAAAAATAATAGAATACAGTTATAAAAAGAAGGGCCAAAATCAAGGTAAAGATTGCCATAGCCTTCAAAATGTAGAAAGTTGCCACTGGGCTTGTTGCTTTGGATAGGTATAAATTCAAGTTAAACAGTTCTTTATGAAAAAGAAAGAATCTTAAAAATCTCAAGCAAAGATGCATTTCCCAGCTTTATTTGTTTTATTATTACTGACAACCAAAACACAAGTTATATATCAGCTTTTGAGATTAAGTCTCACTCTCTCCTTGGGTGTGTGTGTGTGTGTGTGTGTGTATTCTTCCCAAATTAAAGTAATAATTCTATTGCTTTGCAAAGCACAAAACATAGTGATTTTGGGGAAATGGTCAAGTTTATGGGAAAATGTACTGGTTTATATATACCATTGGTATTATTAATTTAAAGCACTTTTCTGTGCAGATATTTTTCTATTCCCTGTCCTTTCATTCAGAAAGCACACATGGAGCCTTCCTTTAAAATATGTCAGCAGCTCCTTTACTGAACCCTCACTGGGGACCCAGCACTGCCTTAGGCTTTATGAGACATGATTCTGGCACTCAAAGATCTCATATTCTAACTGTGGTTAGTGGGTGATAATGGTTTGGATCTGTGTCCTTGCAAAATCTCATGTTGAAATATAACTCCCAGTGTTGGAGGTGGGGCCTGGTGGGAGGTGTTTGGATCATGGTGGCTGATCCCTCATGAATGGCTTAATGCCATCCCCTTGGTGATGGCTGAGTTTACGACAGATTGGGCTGTTTGAAAGTGTGTGGCACCTCCCTCCTTGCTCTCCTGCTTCTGCTCTGGCCATGTGATATGCCTGCTCTCGCTTTGCTTTGCTATGAGTAAAAGCTCACTTAGACCTCCCCAGAAGCCAAGCAGATGCCAGTGCTTTGCTTGTACAATTTGTAGAACAATGAACCAATTAAATCTCTTTTCTCTATATATTACTCACTCTCAAGTATTGCTTTATAGCAATACAAGAATGGCCTAATACAGAAAATTGGTAATGAGGAGTGGGACATTGCTATAAACATACCTGGAAATGTAGAAGCAGCTTTGGAACTGGGTGATGGGCAGAAGTTGGAAGAGTATGAAGGACTCAGAAGAAGACAGGAAGATGAGTGAGAGTTTGAAACTTCTTAGAGGCTGCTTAAATGGTTCTGACCATAATGCTGATAGTGATATGCACAAGTGAAGTCTAGGCTGCTGAGGTCTCAGATAGAAATGAGAAACTGATTGGAAACTGGAGAAAGTTACCCTTGTTATTCTGTAGCAAAGAATTTGATGGTTGTACTGTATCCATGCCCTAGGGCTCTGTGGAAGTTTGACCTTAAGAGTGACAACCTAGGATATCTTGTGGAGGAAGTGTCTAGGCAGCAAAACATTCAAGATGTGGTCCGGCTGCTTCTAACATCCTGTACTCAGATGCAGGAGCAAAGATATTACCTAAAGTTGGAATTTATATTTAAAGGGAAAGCAGGACTTAAAGTTTTGAAAATTTGCAGCCTGGCCGTGTGGTAGAAAAGAAAAGCCCATTTGCAGGGGAAGAATCTAAGTGTGCTGGGGAGTAACCACTTACTAGAGATATTTGCATGGGTAAAAAAGTGTCAGGTGCTGATAGCAAAGACAATGGGAAAAAGGCCTGAAAGGCATTTCAGAGATCTCTGAGGCAGCTCCTCCTATCACAGGCTCAGAAGCCTAGGAGGGCTGAATGGTTTCATTGGCCAAGCCCAGGGCCCCATTGTCATGTGCAGTCTTGGGCAACTGCTCCCACATCCCTGCTGTTTCAGCTCCAGCCATGGCTCAAAGGGCTGCAGTTATAGCTCCAGCTGCTGCTTCAGAGGGTGCAAGCCATAAGCCTTAGAGAGTTTCATGTGGTGTTAAGCCTGTGGACGTGCAGAGTACAAGAGTGAAGGAGGCTCGGCAGTCTCTGTAGACTTCAGAGGATGTATGATAAAGCATGGGTGCCAGGCAGAAGCCTGCTGTAGAGGTGAACCCTCACAGAGAACCTCTACTAGGGCAGTATTGAGGGGAAATGTGGGGTTGGAGGCTCTATGAGACCCACTGGGGCACCGCCTGGTGGAGCTGTGAGAAGGGGGCCACTGCCTTCCAGACCCCAGGATAGTAGATCTACTGACGGCTTTACATCTTGAGTCTATAAAAGCTGTAGGCACTCAACTTCAACTAATAAGAGCAGCTGTGGGGGCTGAACCCTGGAAATCCACAGGAGTGGAACTGGCCAAGGCCTTGGGAACCCATCCTTTGCTACAGTGTGTCCTGCATATGGGACATGGAATCAAAGGAGATTATTTTGGAGCTTAAATATTTAATGACTTAAAGATTTAATGGAGTTTAAAGATTTAATGGATACCAGACTTGCATGTAGCCTATAGCCCCTTTGTTTTCGCCAATTTCTCTCTTTTGGAATGGGAGTGTATACCCAATGTCTGTACTCACACTGTGTCTTGGAAGTAAATATATGTTTTTTAATTTTCTAGGCTCATAAGTGTAAGAGTCTTGTTTCAGATTTTGGACTCTGGACTTTTGAATGACGATGAAACAAATTGTGACTTTTGGGGAACTATTGGCAGGAGATGATTATATTTTGCAATGTGAGAAGGACATGGGACTTGGGGGTCCAGGAGCAGAATGATATGGTTTGCAACTGTGTCCCCACCAAATCTCATGTTGAAATATAATCCCTAGTGTTGGAGGTGGGGCCTGAAGGGAGGTGTTTGGATCATGGGGGCAGATCTCTCATGAATGATTTAATTACATCTCCTTGATGATGAGTGAGTTCACTCAAGGTTGGGTTATTTAAAACTGTGTCATGCCTCTCTCCCTACTCTTGCTCCTGCTCTGGCCATGTCACATTCCCACTCCTACTTCATCTTCTGTCATGAGTAAAAGCTCCCTTAGGCCTCTTCAGAAGCTGATCAGATGCCAGCACCATAACTGTACTGCCTGCAGAACTGTGAGTCAATTCAATCTCTTTTCTTTATAAATTATTTAATTTCAGATATTCCTTTTAGTCAGGCAAGAATGGCTGAAACATTGGACTTTCAAGGGAGACACTGGTAAGCAAAGTGACACTGTGAAAAACCAGGTGCTCACATAGAAAACAAATAAGGATCCAGACGATGATGGAAGGCGTGCTTCCATTTCTAAGCCCTTGCTAATGCTTTTTCTTCCACTTTGAATGCTGCCCTCTTCCTTTAGAAATCCTGCCCATCCTTAAAAACTGGCCTAATGATGTCTTCTTTAAGAAGCCTTTTCTTATCACTCTAGTCAGATTGATCTCTCCCAACCCTGTAGTCTTACCTTTTTTTCTGTACTAATTCTATGGACATTATTATATATTGGTTCATATTAAAACTATTTACATATATTAGGAAAAAATATCTCCTTTAGTTCCTGAATGGCCAAAACTAGATTATTTTTTTATCTTGGGATGGTCCACAGTATCAAAAACAGTGTCATTCATTTATTGAGTAGGTGATCCATATGTTTATCGAACGGATGTTTGTGTAATTGAATGACTGAGTCACAGGAATTTGTATAAAAGCAATAAAGAGATTTGTATTATTTATTACAGTTTACTAAGACCTTCCCCATAGATTATATTTCTTAATTCTCTAGGGTAGTAATTATCATTGTCACCTTACGTATCAGTTAACCATGGATCAGAGAGGTTGAGAAACTTGTTTAATTTCAGAAAGCAAATAAATGGCAGAGCTGACATTTAAACCCATGTCCTTTGGCTCCAAAAAAAAAGGTCTAGTGCTCTTCCCATTTCCTCATTCTATTTTTATTTTAAAGACATTTATTCTATTTAGTATCATTATTAGACTTTTACATTTAGCAATCAACAGCATGGATGCAAAAAAAATCTACATTAAAACCCTTTGTTGGAATGCTTTATACTTTCCACAGAAGAGAAACCAAAATAACCTGTTATACAATTAGTCACAATTACAGTCCTCAAGTATTTTGCCCATACGCATGAGTATTTGTCTGAAACATGTCTTCTTTGCAGAAGCTAGGCCTTGCCACCACTGTGCTTGGCTGAGCTCACAAATCTGTTGTGACCTGTAGCTTCCCTGTCACTTCTCTGGCTCTCCTCTCTTGCTAAGCTTTGTTCCTAATTAAAATCTTCTGCCACTGCCATAGCGACTGCTGCTACTTGAACCACCCTAGCCACCTTGATTTTATGGTTTGGCAAAGTATTGACCTCTACCACCTTTGGGGCCAGAGCTTCTGCCTCCAAAGATTCCTCCCTTCATGGGTCCAAAATTTAAAGACTGATTGTTGTAATTGTCAAAATCACTGTAGCTTCTACCATCTCTAAAACTGCTTCCATCATTACCAAATCCATTATAGTCATCCCTACTGCCACCAAATCCACCACCGCCATGGCTGCCACCAAAGCCACCACAACCACTGAAGTTTTCTCCATTACCAAAGTTGTCATTCCCACCTAAACCACCTCCACGACCACCACCAAAGTTTCCAGAACCACTCTGGCTGGATGAAGCATGAGCTATCTCTTGCTTTGACAGGGCTTTCCTAACTTCACAATTGTGGCCATTCACAGTATGGTATTTCTTAATGACAATCTTATTCACTAAGTCATGGTGGTCAAAGGTTATAAAGGAAAAGCCCCTTTTCTTGCCACTGCTTTGGTCAGTCATGATTTCAATCACTTCAATTTTTCCATACTGTTCAAAATAATCTCTTAGGTGATGTTCTTCAGTGTCTTCTTTAATGTCACTAACAAATATCTTTTTCACAGTTAAGTGGGCACCTGGTCTTTGAAAACCTCTTAAGACAGCTCTCTTTGGTTCCACAACTCTTCCATCCACCTTGTGTGGCCTTGCATTCATGGCTGCATCCACCTCCTCCACAGTGGCATAGGTGACAAACCCAAAGCCCCTAGAGCGCTTGGTGTTTGGATCTCTCTTTACCACACAGTCTGTGAGCATTCCCCATTGCACGGAATGGCTCCTCAGGCCCTCATCGGTTGTTTCAAAGCTCAACCCTCCAATGAAGAGCTTCCTCAGCTGTTTGGGCTCTTTAGGAGACTCTGACTTAGACAAGATGCAGGGAGAAGAGAGACTTTAAAGATGCGTCCCCGGTGGTGTCCACAGGCAGAAAGGTGCAAGCTGATGAATGTATCGCTTTATTCTACTTTTTGTAGTTATTTACTATAGGGTTTATTTAAATCTTAAGGAACTGCAGATTATAAGGATTGTGAGGAAAGACTATTGAGGCTCTGAGTATTCCTAAAAGACTAATATAACAATTCATTTGTATATGTTTTAATGAATCTGATGCCATTTTAAGAACCAGTATCACTGATGTTCCACTAGAAGTCTTAGATTGGGGATCTCTTCAGATGATAAGGTTCTTTATCCCTCTTCAGAAAGCAGCTGTTGAGTTCTTCATCTTGTAGGATGTTTTTTTCTTTCAAATATCAAACCTGAGTTCCTAAGTTAGTGTGCTGTGATATTTAATACATCAGTTGATGTTTTTAATAAATAAAGCTCTCTGCAGCTTTTCTGTTATGAATGAGTCTCCAACGTTCATCTGAATGATGAATATTTGTGCAGGCCATAAGTTCAAGTTTTTGGTTATCTTATAGCCAAGTGGCTACAACCTAATAGTATTAATCTACTTCAAAAGCAGTCTGAGAGAGCGTAAAAGGGCTTAACTTGGTTTCAGAAGATGTGAGCCAAGACATGAGTCAACTGTCCTTTCTTCCATTGAAAGGAGCTGTGTGATGCCAGGCAAAGCCTTAATGTATGTGGGTCATCTTTTCTCCATCTATGAAATGAAGGAATTGAAAAGTCTGATCTTTAAGCTCCTTCCAACTCAATGTTCTAGGATTCATTTGGTCTTTTGTTGAACAAGAAAGCCCTATGCTTCCGAATGGTTATAGGAGCATTAATTTTAGACAACTAAAGACGTCTTCCCCAGTGGCAAGTTGTGTGAGATTAAATAAATCAGTTGAGCTCTTCCTTGGTTTACTCATCTGAAAGTTAGGGGTAATAATAACTACTATACAAAATTTTAAAAAGACATTATAAGAAAGACCTTTGTAAACTTTAGTATGAGACCTTTGTAAACTTTAGTATATGGTACACATATTCTTGCACCTTTGTAAACTTTAGTATATGGTACACATATTCTTGCCGGCCTGCTGCTCAAATATAAAATGCAACTTTGTGATATAAACAATCTGAAATGATAAAAATAACATAATTCTAAATATTCTTCCTGCATACATTTTTAATTATCATAATATTTGATAAATACATAATAATATATATGTTAACATATATGGAAATTTTGCAGCATAATAATAAAATGACAACTCATGACCCTACTACCCATCCCGGGTACTAAACCATTCTTAACATCACTGAAATAGCCCTGTGTGTTTATCTCTGATCCAACCCTCAACCATCTAAAATATATTTACCACATATGTATGTATTCTTAAAGAGTGTGTTACTTAGTTTTTCTTTTTCTTTTTTTTTTTTTTTTGGTTAAAAAATGACATGATACTGTATGTAGCTTCTGAGACTTTCTTTTCTCCCCAGTTAAGGTTATATTTTTATCATTAAGCTATATTGTATTCTGTACACATAGATCATACATTTTCGCTGTTGCATAATATTCTATTCTGTGACTATGCCACTCACTATTTATCCATTTTCATAAAAATAAACATTTAGGTTGTTTTACTGTTGAAACCATAAAACTAAAGCAGCCATGAGCAAGGTGTACTCTCCTGGTGTACATGAATAAGAATTTTTCCCCCTTCCAGCTATGCTTAATTTTTCTCCTTAATATTTATTACTATTCACCATTATGGGTACATGCACCAACACATATACATAACATATCTCAAGGTTTTCTATATATGTATATAGAAGTACACACGCACACACACACACACACGCACGCACACACACACAATAGCAAAAATCCACAGGTGCTCAAGTCCCTGATGTGAAATGGGATAGTATTTACATATAATGTATGCACATCCTTCTGTGTACTTTAAATCATCTCTAGATTACTTTTAATACCTAATATGATGTAATGCTATGTAAATACACACACACACACACACACATGCACACATAATTAGCTGGATCAACAACTGGAATATAAGATTTTTGTCTAGTTTTTTTACTGCTATATTCTCACTCAGTACCTAGAAAAGGTACTGAGAAAGGGCTCAGAAAATATTTATTGAATGAATGAATGAATAGGGTTTTGTTGCTTGATTGTTAAATATATAAATTATCATGTTAGTATTTACTGTTGATGCAGAAATCATCATGGAATATTGAAAATACACTGAACAAGTCTTTTCTCTCCACATTCCATTTATTCAGGGTACTTAGGTTCTAGTCCCAGATCTGCCACCAACTAGCTGTGAAACTTTAGGCAAGTTACTCAGTCTTTCTGATTCTGATGATCAACATTTATATAAAGGAAATAATAATTTATGTGTATTGCGATGATTAGCATGTGATATTTATACAAATGTTTTATAACCATGAACTGATACATAAGCACATACTAGTTGTCATCATTCCTATGGTAAAGGTCCCTCACATTTACTGAGATTTTAAAAATAAGCATGAAGTTACTTGTTTCATATCAAAAATTTTTGAGGTTGGGCTAGGAGACTAAGAGAAAAATAAGAGATTGGAGAGAGTGAAAGAGCCCAGTTCTGGGGGCCTGATCTGGTACACTTTGTGTTGGATATGCAGTATCAAGCTTTTGCTGCAAAGTCAAGCTATTTTTAACCTCAAGTAAGCATAAAGAATCTGTTTTTAAGTAGGGCAACCAAGCCTGCCTAAATGAAATATTCATCTTTTCTGTCAAAATAAGAAGTGATATATATAGTTGAGCACTAAGAAGGGATAGAGTCTTCTGAGGGTGAATCCTTAAGAAGTCCTGCATATAAAATAACTGTAGCAGAAATACCCATTTATATTGAATTAAATTTCTATATTGTAGATAAATGAGATTTTTTTCTTTTATCTCAGACTCACATGAACAGGCAAAGGCAGAGGTGGTGATGTCTGAGAGAAGTTTTTTACCTGCCTGTTTCCAGAGTAGTGCAATGGAGAAAAGACCCCTGGATTTGTGCTGCTCAAAATTAATAGCTTTGGCCTCTGCTTTATCATCTGTCAAAGGGATTAATAAGCCTATTGCCTTACTCCTAGTGGCGTAAGAATTAAGTATGGTAATGTGAGTGAAAGCCCTGTGTAAACTGTAAAGTGGAATGTAGATGCTGATGTTATGAGATCAGGATCAAGAGACTGAAGCTCAAGGCAAATACATATGTTTGTATTATGAGATGCAGACCCTATAGAAAAGCATGAAGTAAGTTTTTACTGTTGACTCCTTCCTGTTGCCCATGCCTTTTAGGAGGTCTTCCTTCTTTCTCCCTCATCTCGTCCTTTTTTTTAACTTTTCTTTAGAAAAATGTTTATTTGCAGCATTCTGAGGTACATGTGCAGATCATGCAGGATTGTTGCATAGGTACACACATGGCAATGTGTTTTGCGGCCTTCCTCCCCATCACCTATATCTGGCATTTCTCCCCATGTTATCCCTCCACAACCTCCCTACCCCTCTCCGTCCCTCCCCTATTCCCCCCCCAATAGACCCCAGTGTGCGATGCTCCCCTCCCTGTGTCCATGTGTTCTCATTGTTCAACATCTGCCTGTGAGTGAGAACATGCGATGTTTGCTTTTCTGTCCTTGTGTCAGTTTGCTGAGAATTATGGTTTCCAGATTGATCCATGTCCCTACAAAGGATGCGAACTCATTGTTTTTTATGGCTGCATAGTATTCCATGGTGTATACGTGCCACATTTTCCTTGTCCAGTCTATCATTGAAGGGCATTTAGGGTTGGTTTTAGGTCTTTGCTATTGTAAGCAGTGCTACAATAAACATATGTGGGCATATGCCTTTATAATAGAATGATTTATAATCCTTTGGAGATATTCCCAGTAATGGGATTGCTGGGTCAAATGGAATTTTATTTCTAGGTCCTTGAGAAATCACCACACTATCTTCCACAATGGTTGAACTAATTTACGTTCACACCAACACTGTAAAAGTGTTCCTTTTTCTCCACATCCTCTCCAGCATCTGTTGTCTCCAGATTTTTTAATGATCACCATCCTAACTGGTGTGAGATGGTATCTCAATGTTGTTTTGATTTGCATTTCTCTAATGACCAGTAATGATGAGCATTTTTTTCATATGTTTGTTGATCACATAAATGACTTCTTTTGAAAACTGTCTGTTCATGTCCTTTGCCTACTTTTGAATGGGTTTGTTTGTTTGTTTCTTGTAAATCTGCTTTAGTTCTTTGTAGGTTCTGGATATTAGCCCTTTGTCAGATGGGTATATCACAAAAATTTTTTCCCATTCTCTAGGTTGCCGGTTCACTCTAATGATGGTTTCTTTTGCCGTATAAAAGCTCTGGAGTTTAATTAGGTCCTGTTTGTCTATTTTGGCTTTTGTTGCCAATGCTTTTGGTATTTTAGTCATGAAATCCTTGCCTATGCCTATGTCCTGAATGGTTTTGCCTAGGCTTTCTTCTAGGGTTTTTATGGTGTTAGCTCTTATGTTTAAGTCTTTAATCCATCTGGAGTTAATTTCAGTGTAAGGTGTCAGGAAGGGTTCCAGTTTCAGGTTTCTTCACATGGCTAGCCAGTTTTCCTAACACCATTTATTAAACAGGGAATTCTTTCCCCATAGCTAGTTTTTGTCCTATTTGTCAAAGATCAGATGGTTGTAGATGTGTGGTGTTGCCTCTGAAGTCTCTGTTCTGTTCTATTGGTCTATATCTCTGTTTTGGTAACAGTACCATGCTGTTTTGATAACTGTAGACTTGTAGTATAGTTTGAAGTCTGGTAGCGTGATGCCTCCAGCTTTGCTCTTTTTGCTTAGGATCGCCTTGGCTATGTAGGGTCTCTTTTGGCTCCATATGAAGTTTAAAGTGGTTTTTTTCCAGGTCTGTGAAGAGGATCATAGGTAGCTTGATGGGGATAGCATTGAAACTATAAATTACTTTGGGCAGTATGGCCATTTTCACAATACTGATTCTTCCTAACCATGAGCATGGAATGTTTTTCTATCTGTTTGTGTTCCCTCTTATTTCCTTGAGCAGTGGTTCATAGTTCTCCTTGAAGACATCCTTTAGATCCTTTGCTAGTTGTATTCCTAGGTGTTTTATTCTCTCTGTAGCAATTGTGAATGGCAGTTCACTTTTGATATGGCTCTCTGTCTGTTATTGGTGTATAGGAATGCTTTTGATTTCTGCATATTGATTTTGTATTCTGAGACTTTGCTGAAGTTGCTTATCAGTTTCAGGAAATTTTGGGCTGAGACAATGGGGTCTTCTATACAATCATGTCATTTGCAAATAGAGACAATTTGACTTCCTCCTTTCCTAATTGAATACCCTTTATTTATTTTTCTTGCCTGATTGCTCTCACTAGAACTTCCAATATTATATTGAATAGATGTGGTGAGAGAGGGCATCCTTGTCTAGTGCCAGATTTCAAAGGGAATGCTTCCAGTTTTTGCCCATTCAGTATTATATTGGCTATGGGTTTGTCATAAATAGCTTTTACTATTTTGAGATATGTTATATTGATACCTAATTTATTGAGAATTTTTAGCATAAAGAGCTGTTGAATTTTGTCAAAGACCTTCTCTGCATCTATTGAGATAATCATGTGGTTTTTGTCTTTGGTTTTGATTACATGGTGGATTATGTTTATAGACTTGGGAATGTTGAAGCAGAATTCATCCCTGGAATGAAGCCTACTTGATCATAATGGATAACCTTTTTGATGTGCTGTTGCAATTGGTTTACCAGTATTTTATTGAAGATTTTTGCATCAGTGTTTATCATGGATATTGGCCTGAAGTTTTCTTATTTTGTTGAGTCTCTGCTAGGTTTTGGTATGAGGATGATGTTGGTCTCATAAAATGATCTGGGAAAGATTCTCTCTTTTTGTATTGTTTGGAATAGTTTCAGAAGGGATGGTACCAGCTTCTCTTTGTACATCTGGTAGACTTTGGCTGTGAACATAACTGTACCTGGGCTTTTTTTGGTTGATAGGCTATTAATTGCTGCCTCAACTTCAGACCTTGTTATTGATCTATTCAGGGTTTCCACTTCTTCCTGGTTTAGGCTTGGGAGTGTGCAAGTGTCCAGGAATTTCCATTTCCTCCAGGTTTACAGGTTTATGTGCATAGAGTTGTTTGTAGTAATCTCTGATGGTAGTTTGTATTTCTGTGGAATTGGTGGTGATATCCCCTTTATTGTGTTTTATTGCACCTATTTGATTCTTCTCTCTTTTCTTTTTTATTAATCTGGCTACTGGTTGTGAAGATCTGAGTTAGTTTCTTAATCCTGAGTTCTAATTTGATTGCACTGTGGTCTGAGAGACTGTTTGTTATGATTTCCATTCTTTTGCATTTGCTGAGGAGTGATTTACTTCCAATTATGTGATCAATTTTAGTGTAGGTGTGATGTGTTGCTGAGAAGAATGTATATTCTGTGGATTTGGGGTGGAAAGTTCTATAAATGTCTATTAGGTTTGCTTGGTCCAGGTCTGAGTTCAAGTCCTGGATATCCTTGTTAATTTTCTGTCTTGTTGATCTGTCTAATATTGTTAGTGGAGTGTTAAAGTCTCCCACTATTATTGTGTGGGAGTCTAAGTCTCTTTGTAGGTCTTTAAGAACTTGCTTTATGTATCTGGGTGCTCCTGTATTGGGTGCATATATATTTAGGATTGTTAGATTTCCTTGTTGCATTGATCCTTTTACCATTATGTAATGCCCTTCTTTGTCTCTTTTGATATTTGTTGGTTTAAAGTCTATTTTATCAGGGACGAGGATTGCAGCTCCTGCTTTTTTTTTTTCTCTCCATTTACTTGGTAAATCTTCCTCCATCTCTTTATTTTGAGCCTATGCGTGTCCTTGCTTGTGAGATGGGATTCCTGGATACAGCTCACTGATGGGTTTTGACTTTTTATCCAATTTGCCAGTCTGTGTCTTTTGATTGGGGCATTTAGCCCATTTACATTTAAGGTTAATATTGTTATGTGTTAATTTGATCCTACCATTTTGATGGTAGCTGGTTGTTTTGCCCATTAATTGATACAGTTTCTTCATTGTATCGATTCTCTTTGCTATTCAGTATGTTTTTGTAGGGGCTGGTACTGGTTGTTCCTTTCTAGGTTTAGTGCTTCTTTCAGGAGCTCTTGTAAGGCAGGCCTGTTGGTGATTAAATCTCTGAGTAATTGCTTTTTCATAAAGGATTTTACTTCTCCTTCGCTTATGAAGCTTCGTTTGGCTGGATATGAAATTCTAGGTTGAAAGTTATTTTCTTTAAGGATGTAGAATATTGGACCCAACTCTCTTCTGGCTTGTAAGGTTTCTGCTGACAGATCTGCTCTGAGTCTGATGTGCTTTCCTTTGTGGGTAACCCGACCTTTCTCTCTGGCTACATTTCACTTTTTTACCTTCATTTCAACCCTGGTGAATCTGAGGATTATGTGCCTTGGGGTTGCTCTTCTTGAGGAATATCTTTGTGGTGTTCTCTGTATTTCCTTGACTTGAATGTTGTCCTGCCTTGCTAGGTTGGGGAAGTTCTCTTAGATAATATCCTGAACAGTGTTTTCCAGCTTGGATTCATTTTCTTTGTCACATTCAGGTACACCTATCAAACGTAGATTAGGTCTTTTCACATAATCCCATATGTCTTGGAGACTTTGTTTATTTCTTTTCACTCTTTTTTCTCTAATCTTGCCTTCTCATTTTATTTCGTTGAGTTGATCTTCAGTCTCTGATATCCTTTCTTCTGCTTGGTCGATTTGGCTATTGAAACTTGTGTATGTTTTGCGAAGTTCTCTTGTTGCGTGTTTCAGCTCCATCAGGTCATTTAAATTCTTCTCTAAGCTGTTTATTCTCATTAGCATTTAATCTAACCTTTTTTCAAGATTCTTAGTTTCTTTGCATTGGGTTAGAACATGTTCTTTTAGCTCAGAGAAGTTTGTTATTACCCACCTTGAAGCTTGTTTCTGTCAATTCATCAAATTCATTCTCCATCTAGCTTTGTTCCCTTGCTGGTGAGGAGTTGTGATCCCTTGGAGGAGGAGAAGTGTTCTGGTTTTTGATGTTTTCATCTTTTTGCACTGCTTTCTTCCCATCTTTGTGGATTTATCTACCTGTGGTCTTTGTAGTTGGTGACTTTCGGATGGGGTCTTTGAGTGGACGTCCTTTTTGTTGATGTTGAAATTATTTCTTTCTGTTTTTTAGGTTTCCTTCTAACAGTCAGTCCCCTCTGGTGTAGGACTGCTGGAGGTCCACTCTAGACCCTGCTTGCCTGGGGATCACCTGTGGCAGCTGTAGAACAGTCAAGATTGCTGCCAGTTTCTTCTTCTGTTATCTTCATCCCAGAAGGGTACCTGCCAGATGTCAGCCTGAGCTCTCCTTTATGTGGTGTCTCTTTGGATATACACGGGTTAGGGAGCTGCTTGAGGAGACAATCTGTCCCTTATAGGAGCTCAAGTGCTGAATTAGGAACTCTGTTGTTCCATTCAGAGCTGTTGGGCAGGTACATTTAAGTCTGCTGCAATGGAACTCATAACCACCTTTTTTCCCAGGTGCTCTGTCCTTGGAAGGTGGGGCTTTATTTATAGGTGCTGGTGCCTTTTTTCAGAGATGCCCTGCCCAGCAGGAAGGCAACCTAGTCACAGTCCACCAGCAGAGGTGTTGCTGAGCTGCTGTGGGCTCTGCCCAGCTGCTGTGTGAACTTCCTTGCAGTTTTGTTTATGGAGGTATACTTAGAACTGCCTCAGTAATGGTGGTCTGCCTCAGTAATGGCGGATTGCCTTGGTAATGGCAGACTGCCTCAGTAATGGCTAAACTCCTCCCCCCACAGAGCTGGACCATCTGGGTCCAGCTGTGCCTGCTGCGAAACTCTCAATCCAGAGCATTTCAGATTGCTGGTCTTTGTGTGGATGGGACCTGCCAAGCCAGATCTCCTGGCTGCCTGTTTCAGTCCCCTTTTTTTCAGTTGAATGGGCACCTCTGTCTCCCAGGCATTCCAGGCACCAATTGAAATGGCTGCCCAGATTTGTGTGAGTTTTTGTGTGGAGACCTGCTGCGCCAGCTTAAACAACTGTGCTGGAAACTTGTGGCACTTTTCAGCCTGGAATCTCCTCATCTGTGGGCAGTAAAAACTCATTTGGAAATGTGGTGATCACTCACCCTCTGCCTTGTTCTTGCTGGGAACTGCACTCCAGAGCTGTTGCTATTCGGCCATCTTGGATCGGATCCTCCCTCATCTCATCTTTCTCATGTGTTCCCAGCACTCCTGTTTATCCACTTTCTGAAGGTCTTTTTCATCCCAGACTTGGCCCTTTTGCTTCCCTGGAACCAAAGTCCCCCTGCCCTAATGCATCCATCCTGTGTCCCCATCCCCCCTCAGCTTTGGCCCTGCCCACTCCTTGCTAAAGCAATATCAAGGACAGCAGAGTGGGAGCCCAAAGCGTTATTTGGCTTCATGTTCACTCAGAGCTGCAAGTACTGAGTTTTGATACAATCTCTGGTCAAGGTTTGCATGGTCACAGAGATCTACTGACAAGACTGAGGAAGAAAAGGTCCACCTTTTCTTTAAAAAGCTAAACTAAAAGCTTTAACTTTTTTACAAGTTGCACATGGGTGTTTTGACGTTTTTACATATACCAGGAGCCATTTGGAAAAAGCACAGACCTCTCTCACCCTTTGACAAAGTCTGGTTGATAGAGTTATTATGAGATCATTGTTAATAGATGCTCATGGAGTAGTGTGTATGATTTTAACCTGTGTTTCATAGTCACAGTGAGAATTTAAGTAGATCAGTTAGGAGAAGAAACAGTGGGTTCCTTAAGAAAAAACAAGAGATGTCAAGAAACTTTTTTAAAAAAATGAAATATGAATAACCGTATATGGATTAGAGCTGGAACAGAAAGCCAGCTCTTGGGGCCTTTTGCCTTCTTGACTCTTTCTTATGGCTCCATATAGTTTCTCTCTTACTTTCTCAGCTTCTTTCCACGTTCTTTTCCATTCCCTTCTCCCTATTTTCTGAGCCAAATTCCAGAGGAACTTAGCTTGGCTGGCTTAGCTTATCCTACTGCCATTGTTAGGTGAGACCCTTTGAATAAAGCCACCTACTGGTTTCCGGTTCACCCACTGTTGATTCAACCAGCAACCAGTGCTTTATGGAGAACAACGTGGCCCTGCCTCCCTGGCAAGAGCTGAGAGTCTGCAGGTTTCCAGTAGAAGAGAACTATGAGTAACAGATCCAGGTCACCAAAGTGTCAGGGCTCATTGAGCATGAAGGAGAGAAATTGCTTTGAGAAGAACAATGTCTTAGCTTGAGAGGCCCTCTGAAGACACAACTGCACAGCGCCACTTCCTCCCACTGCTACCATGAGCAAGATACTTCCTGCAGATTAGGCATGAGTCTATCTCTCAAACATTTATTCCACTTCCCAAAGACTTAAAAAAGTGGAGAAATCATTCTGGTCTTGGGATTGAAGTGGGAAGGCTCTTTTATCTTTCTCTTTTTTCTTTTTTTTTTTTTTTTTTTGAGACATGGTGTCTCTCTGTTGCTCAGGCTGGAGTGCAATGGTCTGATCTCAGCTCACTGCAACTTCTACCACCTCGGCTCAAGTGATCCTCCCACCTTAGGCTCCCAAGTAGCTGGGACTACAGGTGCACCACCACAGCTGGCTAAATTTTAAAATCTTTTTTGGTAGAGATGGCATTTCTCCATGTTGCCCAGGCTGATCTTGACCTCTTGAGCTTAAGCGAGCTGCCCACCCCACCCTCCCAAAGTGCTAGCTGGGGTTATAGGCGTTAAGTCATTGTGCCTGGCCAGAAAGCTCTTTCATAAAAACAAAGCAGCTCAAAGGAATTCTCTTAAGATTGTTAGAATTTGGATCCAATATTGAATTTTATTTCTATTTCAAATCCTATATCCTATTCTTCCATTTACTAGCTGTGGGACTTTAAAAAACTTACTTAAGTCTCAGTGGTTTCATCTGTGTAATGGCCATAATAGTAGTATCCACTTCCATATTTTTATGAGGATAAAATGAGATATCACATGGAAATGCCTAGCTTAGTTCTTGGCACATAGCAAGTGTTCAATAGATTTCACCTGTTTTTATTGCTTCTGCTTGATTGCTTCATTTATTAACTCTCCAAATAAGTCATTTAATCAACATTTTTTGAAGGCTTACTCTGTGAGAGATATTTCACTGAAGCACTTAAGGCACCCCAAAATTACTTAAATGTTCAAAATGAAAGTGATTTAAACATTTTATCAACCTTCTTAACAACCATTAGCATTTACACTGATGTCTTCAACAATGTCTTTCCCCACAAATGCAGAATCTTATTATATAATATGAGTGAATTCTGGTATGCTCTAAGCTACAAACTAAATATATTTTTAATTTTATAATTGTGAATCTATGTAATTGAGATGGAATTTTATTCAAAAATTAATTTTTAAATAATAATAAAAGTTCATAGCATTGAAATAGATTGAGAAATTGTGCCGAAAGAAACAGTATCAAACTTTAGAAAGCATACATAGCTTAAAAGTTGTGAATCTGTGTAATTTTTACATGACATTTCTTCTCAAAATAAATATAACACTTTTTTTTCCCTTGAATGAAAAATTCTGTGCTAACTCATATCCTCCCAAACATTTCTTGCCCATAATAACTTATCAGTGTGTGTACAGGATGGAGAAAAAAAGTGCTAAGGAAGTAGTTTTCAGTTTCAAATTTCCAAAGGGTTATTATAAACAACCATCATTATGTTTGAACAATGGGGCTTTTTAGTTAATTTAATTTTTTGCTTACCTTTGGATTGGCCTAAATGCTTTTTCATTTTATTCCATGCTAAAATGCACTAGAGTATGGTGAACATAAATGAATCTTAGATAGGGTACTGGGTTCTGAGCAAGAATGCTAATTTTTACATAGACATTCCAGAAACTTTTGTTGACTGAATGTACTAAATTGTACATGTACATAGTCCAGAGGAGTGAGCAGAAGATGTGTTAACTCAAGGATACCTCTAGAACAAGGCTTTCAAACACATTTTATGGAAACCTACAGCTAAAAAAAAATTCTATGAGAACCCATTACCAATAAACGTGTGTGTGTGTGTGTGTGTATTCACATAAAGAGTTGAAACAAAAATACACTTACCAGCTGCAATACATTCTGATAATTTTTATCTTTTTAAAATTGTATTTCAAAAGGGATGCTATTTGTGACTTACTGAATTGATTTTACGATCTACCAGTGGATTATGACCTGTAGTTAAAAGACATTTTTAAAAGCAAATTTTTTATATTAGCATGTGTTGTTATTTTGCATTACTTAAGCCTTGAACTCTGAGAAAAAAAGTTTTGTGGTTATTTTCTTTTGTAGTTTTTTCCAATTTTGAGAAATTGGAACTAAATTTCCTGCTTAATATTAATTTTTAAATTTAACTTAAATTAGCTTTTGGTTACTGTATTTAAGAAACAATCTATTCTAAAGAGCTGAATTTAAACAAATTGCTTAAATTTGATTTACCAAAGTATCCAGACATGAAATCCATCAGCATAGGCTGATGGGTTTGTACCTATCTGAAACATTAAATAATTCAATGATTAATGAAAGCCTTTGAAAAATAGGAAATTGTTAATTAAGGATTACAGTAAAAATTATGATCTTCAAGTGCCTGACATGCCAGGCATGGTGGCTCACTCCTGTAATCCCAGCACTTTGGAAGGCTGAGGCAGCAGGCTCCCTTGAGCCGAGAATTCGAGACCAGCCACACGCAACATGTTAAGAACCTGTCTCTACATAAAAGTACAAAAATTAGCCAGGTGTGGTGGTACCCACCTGTAGTCCCAGCTACTTGGAGGCTGAGGTGGGAGGATCACTGGAGTCCAGGATGCAGAGATTGCAGTGAGCCAAAATCGTCCCAGTGCATCTGTGTGACAGAGCAAGACTCAGTTTCAGAAAAGAAAAGAATAAAAAGAAATAAAAATTAAAAACTAATCTGAGCTAGGTGAGTGGTGTGTGCCTATAGTCTCACCTATTCAAAAGGCTGAGGTGGGAAGATTGCTTGGGCCCAGGAGTTCGAGACCAGCCTGGGCCACATACCAAGACAGTGCCTTAAAACAAAAACAGACAAACAAAACCAACAACCAAAAAAAACCCAATATGAGAAAAAAATACCTCATCAAGATACTGAATAACTTGAGGACACTCTAGCATCTGTTCTGTGGCTTATTTGTTTTGGCCTTTTACTGGCATTAGGAATTATTTCTATAGCTCCTCTGGTGTGTTCCCCTGACATGGGGTATGCCAGGTACGTGTTCTTAAAAACAATTTCCTAACACAAAGAAATTTAGCATATCAGATCCTTAAGAGTTGGAGAACTTAAAATCTCAGAATAAACACTGCTTCTTCTACTTTCATAGACCTTTTGATTAAGAGCTTAATTTACTATGGATATGGGTGAATATATTGGGGTTGGGGGCAGAGATGGCTCCTAAAGGCAATGATTTGGCCAGTTGTCAGGTTCAGGAGAGTTCTATCAAGAAGACAAGCTCCCAGGTATTTATTGGGTGCCTACTGGAGTTTTAGCCAGTCTTGTGCTTCTAAAACTATTAAATATTAATCTGTCTTGGGATGTATTGCAGAACCTTATTTTCCACCCCCCTCCACCCCCGGGTGGCTTCCATGTGGCCCTTTATGTGGCCTGAATGGGGCAGTTGTGAACCACATCCCTTCTCACCAGGCACAGTGTGTTCCTAGTGCCAGACAGGTGAATGGGGCAGGTCTGACCTCTCATGGGAAGCAAATATTTAGTCCACATTGGTTCCCAGGCCTGACTCAAAACAGCTGTATGATTTGAGGAATTACCCTCCTTGTGCTTCCCCATTCTCAGAGAGTAAAACCACAGGGCAATTTAGGCTGACGGGTTTGCAACTATCTGGTGTCTGCTCCGCTGTTTCCATCATGCTAAGTCACAGGGCATTCATTAGTGACTGCCTTGTGCAGTGCAATGATGTAGTGAGGAGTCTGTAGCCCTAGGCCTGAGTGGGCTGATCCTGGTGGGAATTCCAGTTGTACACCACTGGCTCTATGAGGTTGTGTCCTTCAAGCACCTTAAGTTTCTATTTCTAGAAAATGGAAACAATAGTACCTACAGAGTAAGCTTGTTGAGAAGATTAAATAAAAACTAACACGTGGCCTGGTGCGGTGGCTCACACCTGTAATCCCAGCACTTTGGGAGGTGAGGTGGGCAGATCACTTGAGGTCAGGATGAGAGCAGCCTGGCCTATATGGTGGAACCCCATCTCTATTTTAAAAATACAAAAAATTAGCTAGGCATGGTGGTGCACACCTGTGGTCCCAGCTACTGGGGAGGTTGAAACAGGAGAATCACTTGAATCTGGAGGCAGAGGTCGCAGCGAACCAAGATTGTGCCACTGCACTCCAGCCTGGGAGACAGAGACTGTCTCAAAAGCAACAACAAAAACTAACACGTATCAAAGGCTCATCATGTGCCAAGTACTGTTCTGAGCACTTTTTAGCTTTACATGTGTTCACTCCATGAATCTTTACAGCAACTCTATGAGGTAGGTGCTGTCATCATTTCTGTCTTACAGAGGAGGAAACTGAGGTTGATTTGCATAAGATCACACAAGTAGGAGGTGGTAGAGCAGGGATTAGAATCCAGGCAGCCTGATGCCAGAGCCTATGCTCTTAACACAAAATGAATATTCATGTAGGAATTTAGAACATAAAACTGTTTAACAATGGTTCCACTGCATCCAAAATTCACTCAACAAATATTCCACAAATGTTCCTCAGTGCCAACTGGGTGAGAAGCCCTGTGCCAGGTGCTGTGGGAAAGCAAAATTAAGTAAGACATTATTCCCACAATGTGAAGAAAGATTCACTGGCACCCTACAGGGAGAATTAGTACAAGGTGATTGCTGTGGGAATTTGGGAGTGGGGGTTGGGCAGAGACTGGAAGTTTCTGGTGTTGACTGCTGATTCGCTGAGGGTGAGATAGGACGAGGCTCGGAGAGGTCAAAGATATTGCTGAGATGTCAAGAAGGGTCAAAGTCTATCTGAAAACCAAAAGGATGAGAAAAAAAAAAAAAAAAAGGTAATCCCATGAACAGCATGGAGGGATCCAGAGGCACTGGAGTGGCCGGGAGAGGAGATGCCAAGGTCACCTGAGGACATTGTAGGACTCTCTGAGGTCCAGTGGAGTGACGGGTGGTCCTGGTCATGCTTGGCTTTCCTGCATACCCCAAATTACATCATACAGACAGTGCTATTATTGAGCTGAACATGCAATATGTGCTTGTTCCTCATTAATTCATTCTGCAAGGGCTTAATCAGCATTTATTTTGTATCATGTGCTCTTAGGCTCTGAAACCTTCTCATCTCAGAGTTCACATTTACTGTGAATTTGGAAGGGGAAACCTTTTAATCTATTAGTCTTTTAGGTTTTATCTTTTTCTTTATCAATTTTATATACTAACTATCATCATTACTGAGTCCTCATATTAAGGGTGCCCAGGGTAAGAATGTAAATGGAAATCTAGTTAAAAGATGTGCTTTAATTTTTAATTTATAAATCAGGATCACAAACAAGTAAAAAATATTCTATCCTCTTACTTTGATAAAAATACCCACTAAGGACTTGGAAGGCCAGGTTGGAGTTTGTGATTGTCAGTCGGCTTGGAGAAGTGCACTGAGACATGGCAGTTCAGAGGGACAGCACTGGCCAGTGGCCTGCCTCCTGCTACACAGGAAGGGACCTTGGGAGTTTGTGTGGGGGCCATCCCTGCCTGTGTGTTTGAGCTTTATCCACTCCCCACATGCTTTTACTACTTCCTGGCCATCCTCTAGGGCTAGATCAGTCTGCCCTTGACCCAAGAGAAAGGCTACAATTAGCCTTAGAAGTAGGATCGCCAGGGGCAGTGGGATTATGCCTATAATCCCAGCACTTTGGGAGGCCAAGGCAGGCAGATCACTTAAGGTCAGGAGTTTGAGACCAGCCTGCCAACATGACGAAATCCTGTCTCTACTAAAATACAAAAATTAGCTGGAGGTGGTGGCACGTGCCTATAATCCCAGCTACTTGGGAGGCTGAGACAGGAGATTCACTTGAACCCAGGAGGTGGAGGTTGCAGTGAGCAGAGATCATGCTACTGCACTCTAGCCTGGATGACAGAGTGAGATTACCTCTTAAAAAAAACAGTAGGTTCATCTGGGTAGGAATTCTAGAGTTCTGAGAACCTGAGATATGGCCCAGAAGTGGGGATGCAGGCTCTGGGTGGATACGTCCTTTTTGTCTAGTAGGGAGGAATGGATGAAGGAGGCTAGAGCGTGGCCTTTAACTTGTGGAGCTGAGGGCAGGGCCACACTTCCCTTGTGTTTAGCAGTAGTACCAACCAAATGCGATTTTGTCACTTGTACCCTTGCATTTCCCAGGTGACTAATGACAACATGTATTTTTCTACAAGTTGCATGATCACTAGCCTACCTCTTGAAACCTGTCCTAAAGTTTTCAAATACTTATTTTTGTAGACTTTGCCAAAAAAAAAAAAAAAAGCAAAAGCAAAAAGTATTTATGATTCTGGTCTTATCCAAGGCAATTGCAAAAAAAAAAAAAAAAAAAAAAAAAAAAAAATTTTAAAGATTTTGTTTTAACCCAAGAAAATAAAAAAAAAAAAAAAAAAAAAAAAGTCTCAAACTTTTAACAATCAAACCAAAACCAAAGAAGATGGTCTTCATTTTGCTGCAAAACATAGACATTTCTTTTACACATAAATTCAAGAAAATCCCTAATTTGCATTATTACATTTTTCAGTTTTCTGTAATTTATTTCCCTTTGATTTCTCATAATCATTAATTTCCTATATTTGTAATTTGTCTTTAGTTATTAGAGCTGATTTGTAGCATCCATAATTTGCTGTGGATCTCCATCTAAAAGTCAGAAAACAGTTTCTTTAAAAAAAAATACTAATGAAGGCTTTGCCAATTCAAATCATGCACTGCACCCATTATGCTGAGCATTGTACTTACCCCTAGAAAGATCTGAATAAGTAAGACGTGATTATTATCCTCAAATGGCTCACAGTCTGGTGGTTGAGACACATCAACATATCAGTTATAATAAAGCACAATAAATGTTACTACAAGGGGCTATGTGAGGGGAGAGGACTGCAAAGATCATCCACCTGTGGGAGTCTACAAAGAGTTTAATAGGGAGTTGGCATTTAAGCTGGGGCTTAAAGAGAAGAAGGAGTTTGCCAGACAAGTGAGAAGATCATTATTGTTCATTTTCCTTGTGAATTATTTATTTTTACTACTTAATTATGACTCATGAGCAATCTGGACATTATACGCCATTGCTCATAAATCTAGATGTTCTATGTTTTCTCATTTTCAGCCCAGCGTTTCATATTTGGTAGATAGTTTTGTAGATAACTCTCAGTGTTATAATCTATAAAATGGTACCTAACACTGCCTATGTCATAGAGTTGTTTTGAGGATTTAAAGAAATAATGTACCTAAAGACCATGTACTGTGCCTGTGGCTGAGCCAGAATGTGCTTGGACACATATCACAGAACTCTAGCTCTTGGGGCTTAACCAAGTTGGAATTTGTTTTCCTGGGTTGTCAGGAAGTCCTAAGGAAGAGATACAGGACTGGTGCTTTGGCTCTTAGGTGGGGCCAGGGTCCTGAGCTCCTGCTAACTTTATGCTCTTGGCTTTTTCACAGTTGTTTAGTAATGGTCACTAGATGGCCACTCTGCCTCCAGCCTCCTTTTGAGTGCAGGAAGAATAAAGAGGAAGGAAAACTTTGCCTATGCCTATGTCCTGAATGGTTTTGCCTAGGCTTTCTTCTAGGGTTTTTATGGTGTTAGGTCTTATGTTTAAATCTTTAATCCATCTGGAGTTAATTTTAGTATAAGGTGTAAGGAAGGGGTACAGTTTCAGCTTTCTGCACATGGCTAGCCAGTTTTCACAACACCATTTATGAAACAGGAAATCCTTTCCCCATTCCTTGTTTTTGTCTGGTTTGTCAAAGATTGGATGGTTGTAGATGTGCAGCATTACTTCCAAAGCCTCTGTTCTAATCCATTTCTCTATATCTCTGTTTTGGTACCAGTTCCATGTTGTTTTGATTACTATAGCCTTGTAGTATAGTTTGAAATTAGGTAGTGTGATGCCTCCAGCTTTGTTCTTTTTGCTTAGATTGTCTTGGTTATGCTGACTCTTTTTTGGTTCCATATGAAGTTTAAGGTGGTTTTTTCCAGTTCTGTGAAGAAGGTGAATGGTAGCTTGATGGGGATAGCATTGAATCTATAAATTACTTTGGACAGTGTGGCCATTTTCATGATATTGATTCTTCCTAACCACGAGCATGGAATCTTTTTCTATCTGTTTATGTTCTCTCTATTTCGTTGAGCAGTGGTTTGTAGTTCTTCTTGAAGAGGTCCTTTACATCCTTTGTTAGTTATATCCCTAGGTATCTTATTCTCTTTGTAGCAATTGTGAATGGATGTTCACTTTTGATTTGGCTCTCTGTCTGTTATTGATGTATAGTAATGCTTGTGATTTTTGCACATTGATTTTGCATTCTGAGATTTTGCTGAAGTTGCTTATCATCTTAAGGAGATTTTGGGCTGAGAAGATGGGGTCTTGTAAATATACAATCATGTTGTCTGCAAATAGAGACAATTTGACTTCCTCCTTTCCTATTTGAATACCCTTTATTTCTTTTTCTTGCCTGATTGCTCTGGCTAGAACTTCCAACACCATGTTGAATAGGAATTGTGAGAGAGGGGGCATCCTTGTCTAGTACCAGATTTCAAAGGGAACGCTTCCAATTTTTGCCCATTCAGTATGATATTGGCTGTGGGTTTGTCATAAATAGCTTTTATTATTTTGAGATATATTCCATTGATACCAAATTTATTAAGAGTTTTTAGCATAAAGCATTGTTGAATTTTGTCGAAGGACTTCCCTGCGTCTATTGAGATAATCGTGGTTTTTGCACCAGAAGCAATGGCAACAAAAGCCAAAGTAGACAAATGGGATCTAAACTCCAGAGCTTCTGCCCAGCAAAATAAACATTCATTAGATTGAATTGGCAACCAACATAATGGGAAAAAACTTTTGCAATCTACCCATCTGACAAATGGCTAATATCCAGAATCTACAAAGAACTAAAACAAATATACAAGAAAAAAACAACCCCATCAAAAAGTGGGCAAAAGATATGAACAGAAACTTTTCAAAAGAAGACATTTATGTGGCCAACAAACATACGAAAAAATGCTCATCATTACTGGTCATTGGAGAAATGCAAATCAAAACCACATTGAGATACCATCTCATGCCAGTTAGAATGGTGATCATTAAAAAATCTGGAGGCAACGGATGCTGGAGAGGATGTGGAGAAACAGGAACACTTTTACACTATTGGTGGGAGTGTAAATTAGTTCAACCATTATGGGAGAGACAGTGTGGCAATTCCTCAAGGATCTAAAACTAGAAATACCATTTGACCCAGCAATCACATTATTGGGTATATACCAAAAGAAGTATACATCTATCTATTAGAAAGACACATGCACAGTGTGTTCATTGTGGTACTGTTTACAATAGCAAAGTCTTGGAACCAACCCAAATGCCCATCAAAGATAGACTGGATAAAGAAAATGTGGCACATATACATCATGGAATACTATGCAGCCATTAAAAAGGATGAGTTCATGTCCTTTGCAGGAACATGGAGGAATCTGGAAATCATCATTCTCAGTAAACTTACACAAGAACAGAAAACCAAACACCACATGTTCTCACTCATAAGTGGGTGCTGAACAATGAGAACACATGGACACAGGGAGGGGATCATCACACACTGGGGTCTGTTGGGGGTAGGGGTTAGGGGAGGGATAGCAGGGGATGGGGAGACTGGGGAGGGATAACATTAGGAGAAATACCTAATGTTGGTGATGGGGGGATGGAGACAGCAAACCACCATGGCATGTGTATACCTATGTAACAATCCTGCAAGGTCTGCACATGTACCCTAGAACTTAAAGTAAAATTTAAAAAAATGAAAAGCCATCAATTTTACAGTTAAAAAAATAAAAAAGAGGAAGGAAGAAGGTAGTGCCTTTGTCAGAAAAAGCAAGACTCTACCAATAAATCTCTATCAGTTTTTTGCTTATGTGTCAGAGGCCAGAACTTTTTGTCATGGCATCCCGATTGCACGGGAATCTGAGAGATCACATATATTTACTAGGCATTTTGGCATTTTACACAATATTGGGATTCTAACACTAAAAAGGAGAATGGCTATGTCTGCTACAACCTAACACCCAATCACTCAACAGTTGGATATGGGTTTGGGGTTCAGGTTATGTTGGTCCATATCTCCCAGGGTATTCAAGATGACATCTGGTCTACATGCATATATCTTATTCTGTTACTATGAATATATTCTCAGTATACTATATTTCATTCATTTGTTCATATAAATAAGTATATACATATACATATTATATCCTATATTCTTCTGGCTTTATATATAATATTCTTTTATTTTGCATGAAATCTTTCTTCCAAAGCCTTTCAGGTTATTTTTAGAAGACTCGGTGTATTTTATAAATTTCAACCTCCTTTAAGGAGCATCATCCTTATGTTCTATAATTGTCACAGGGTTGTTATGTCATATCCTCTCAAATACTTTCACAAAAAATTAGTTTTCTTCTTCTGCCTAATGCCAGAACCTGACATAGATATCTGATCCAATGGTCAATGTCACCTCCAGAAATAAATGTTGTGAATTTCCAACATATTGTATAATCCAACCTTTCTGAAATGGCTGATGCTGTTTTAAGAGAGAAAAGTAATCACAGTGTATGCTGTGCTTTATGACTTGCCATCATTGTGGATCAGAGAAGAGATACTGGCCAGATCTTGGACTGGGCTGAGTCACATAGGACCTGAGTACCTAGTTGCTATGCTTTGTGTGAAGTGGCTCTCAGACCTCCAACTGGAGGATCACAGTATGTAGGGATGCTGGTTGTATCAATTTCACATCCTTACTTTGCAGTCCTTTGGCATTTGCTGTGTGCTGTAGAGCATAAAGAGATGGAGGGCCTATGATCCCCATGAAGGTGGTAGAAAGTGGTTAAAGACATAACCTTTGGTTCAGTCCTAGTTTCCTCTGCTTTGTCTCTTTCCTCTTTAATTATCAGTTTCTTCATCTGTAAAGTTGTGGTAATTTATACCTACCCCTGTAGAGTTGTTTTAAGGATTAGGAAGAGAGAATGCATAGAAAGCAGCTAGCACAGAGTCAGTATTTAGGAAATTCTCAGTAAGGGAAGCTATTACATGTTATTCCTATCAGATCAATGAACTTATTCGTTGGTGTGAAAAGGCACCTACATAAAAATAATGAGAGATTACAGTAAAAACAATGAAGATATAGCAGAAAACATCTATAAAAAATTACATGCATCATGTAGATGATTTTATATGAATGTCTTGATTTTCATCTAATTGCTACATCTACAGTGGCCTAAGTATCTAGTAGGTAAGATGAAACTTGTTTGAAAAATCAAATTCTCACGATTATGTAGATAAGCTCTAGGAAATTACCTAGATATTGATACATTAATATAATAACAAATCATTGTTTGATGTACTACCCAGCTCTGATTCTTACCTGTGTTCAGCTCCCGTTCTAACTGCTGTACCTCATGGGAGGCAGTATATGCTATTTTGATTGATAGTGTGGGCTTTCTATTGAGGAAGACGTAAGTTGAAACTTTGGCAATCCTGAACTTTTCTGCATCTTTTCCATAATTAAAAACAGAATTATCTACCTCACAGTGTTGTGGACACGTGTTAAGGAAATGCCTCTTAAGTCGTTAACAAAGTGACTACCATGTATAAAGCAATTCGTAAGTGGTTGTTATTTTTATTATTGAAAATTTATGCTGCATTCCAATGAATGACAATATTCTAGCCTTTCACTTAGCTTATTAAAATGTACTCAAGCATCTGGAGTGTATTTCTATGAACAAGATACAGTTTATATACCATGCAGATGTTTACAAATCAAGCACTGGTTAGATCAACATTTCTCAAAACATGGTGCAGAGCTTCCTGGGAGTCCCAGGTACTCATGTAGGGTGGTCCCTGAGACACTTTCAGGGAATCTGGAAGATCAACTTTTTCTTAATAATATTACAACATCATTTGTCTTTTTTATTCTCATTCTTTTGTGAGTAGACAGTGGAGTTTTCCAGAAGCCATATGATATGTGGTATCATAATAGATTGCATGCAGAAGGAGATATGAGCATTTAGCTGCCTTCTTTCAAGCCAGGTTTTAGAATACTCCAAAAATATAAAACAATGCCCCTCTTTCACTAAATTTTTATTTTAGAAAATATAATTATTTTTCATAAAAAGTTATTTACTTTACACATAATTGGTTTATTCTTTTGAAATGAATGGATAAAATATTTTATGATTTTTCAGTTTTAATTTATAATATGGTAAATATTGATAGATACAACTCACATAAACAAAACAAAAACTCTTTGGAGTATCCAATAATTTTTAAGAGTATAAAGGAGTCTTGAGACTAAAATATATAAAAGCCACTGAATTCGATCATATGGAATATTACATAGTCATTAAAAAGTCACAGAAATATATTTGTTGATATGGAAAAGTATTCATAATATATTAAGTGAAAACAACAGGTTACAAAATGGTGTGAGATATTACCCTATTCTTGCTTAAAATGTACATACATATAAATGAAAAGATGATTATAAGTATTTTATATTTGTTTTGTCTGCATTTTCTATCTTTTCTCACAATGAAGATTTCTTTAACAATAAGGAAAAGAAATAGATAAAGCTTGATTTTTAAAAATAATTCACTTCACCAAGGATCCATAAGTCGCTGTAAAGCAAACACTCATGATTCCGAGGATGTATGTTTCTTCCTGTATCTGACTCCAATAAAACAAATTGTTTGAAAACAATATAGTATGAATTCTAATCAAATTATGCTACATATTTTTGGGATAATTTGAAATACTTGAAAAATGTTTATTCAAAATAACCTTGAAATTTGACAAAAACAACTGAACCAAATGTTAAGATTCTGGAAAGACATGGTGCTGTGAAAGTAGAACAAGTTAATCATGGATTAGTCTCATGTCCTGTTCTGGGGATTAATTAATTTATTTTTCTTCTTCTTAATACTATACAATGATGACTTGTATCATTCTTCAGTTGTGTCATGTGTATTTGTTTTACCAGCAGCCAATTATGTGGTCTTCCAGAGCAGAAACCAGGTCTTAAAATTCTTTTGCAGCAATTATAATACCTGGCACAGTTCAATATATAGCAGGACCTGAATGCACACTTGATAAAAGATTTAAGTGTTTCATCTTTCTTGCAGACTTTTTTCCATTAACTCGTTCTCATTCTATATAAAAGCCATTAAATATCTTCATTATTGTATCATAATTTAAGTCTAGAAGGATCTAAGGTGCCGAATTACCTCAAGTTTCTTCCTGTAGATGTTTCTTTGGATGTCATATAGGAACATCTGTTTGTCCAACTTTGTATGTGATTTCTGTTTCCACCTACATTCAAAAGTCTTAGATTGTGCTTAGATTGTGAGTGCCTTCACAATATAGTCCTGCAGTTAAAAAAATCATCTTCTATGATTAGATATAGATGTTTATTACTTAAAAACAAAATAAAACTAACACAGCCCTCTCACTGATTCAGTAGCTAATGGATTTCACACTGTATGGTGCTAATTGCCATTTTTATGTCTATTTTTCCATTTGAAACCTAAGTGCTAAAGTGACTATCTGAGCAAATTGATGCTATCCTGAAGAACAAACAGTCTTTCCTAACAGCTATCATGCTCTGATAACTTCTAGAAGAGAGGAAAATGAGGCAGAAACCAGCTGCAGGGATCAAGTTCAAAAGACTGGTAGCCAGTCAGGGGGCTACAGCAGTGCCTCCCGCAAGTAAGCAACATAATTTGGTGATGGCTGGATGTGAGGAAGGAGGGGAAGTTGAGAATGAAGCCAGATGTCTAGCTTGGTTGGCAGATTGGAAATGCCATCAGCAGTGTCCATAAGGCATGGCGAGGAAGTGCCTAGAATGGACTTAGATAAGGACACATTGAGTGTAAGTTCAGTTAGGGACTCCTGTGGTATGTGAGTAGCTAACTTCTTAGAATTTCCTCTCCATTAATGGTTATTGTCCTCATGCAGGCTTTCCTACATAATGCTCCCTAAGAGTAGAAACATCTCTAATCCCTGTTCACTCAATTTTATTTGCACGTCTTCAGTATCCACCTTCTACATCTGCAAAGATCTCTCAGAAAGGTGCCAAATTACCTCAAGTTTCTTCCTATAGACATTTCTTTGGACATCATATTAGAACATCTGTTTGTCCAGCTTAGTATGTGATCTGTGTGTCTTCTGTTTCTACCTACATTCAAAAGTCTTAGATTGTGCCAGATTATAAGTGTCTTAAAGGCAAGGTAATTGTCTCTCTTTACAGTCTGACTGAGATTCTTGAAAAAGCAGATGGCACAATATTCCCAATCAGGGAAACAGTACATTGATCTTCAGAACTTGAAGTGTGGTAATAATAGGCAGAACCCCACAGCGAGGCTCAAAATAGCCCAATTTATTACAATTGCTCTGCCCCTAATTAGCTGTGTGAATTGCTTAATCTTTCCAGGCCACAGTTCACTCAACTATAAAATTAAGGAAAAAGATACTCATATAACAAGCATAGTTAACACATATTAATTATTTACTACACAGCAGGCACCGTGCTAAACACGTACGTTATCTCCCTTATCGTCAGTCCATTGTGGTGAATGAGGATTGTTTCTACTCCCACTTTATAGATGAGAAAACTGAGCTTAGCTAGTTTAAGCAGTGTGCCCAGGTTCTCAAAGCTAGTAAATACTGCATATGAATTCAAATCTGGATCTGTCAACGTCCCAAGCTTTTGTCCTTATCCACAAAACCCCTGCTTCTCAAGGTCCCAACTACTTTCTGAAATGTTCATATCAGAAACAAACAAATGAGCAACCATGGAGAACAGAATCATAGTGATTTTCCTGCCTTGCCAAAATCAGACAACAATGTTGGAAAATTAGAAAATCTTTACAAACATGAACAGGGCCAATACTTGATTCCAGTTGATCCTCCAGCATGTTGAGAGCCTAGCCCTGTACCATGGAAAGATGGTGGGCACTACCTGGATTCCTGTTGGCACTAAAAGGAGGCCAGTAACTGCAAGGGTGTTGATCAGGCTCCATATGGTGGTTAGGCACCGCTGTCTCTGCCCATACTTAGGGCTCATGATTTATACAGAAGTACTGTGTGCATGCTGTAGACATCACAGCACTGTTGCAATGCTTAGGTGGCTGCACTGGTGTCAGAGCTGTTGCCCTGGGAACATTCCTAAAGGGAGTTTAAGATATTGCTTGCAGTTGTTGAAAGGTGTTTAATGATTATTATTATAGAAGAGTCTAATTTCTGTGTCAAAGTAGTAAATTTAGAAAATGACAGCTCCTCCCAAATTAATTCAAGACCCTGAGCACGTCCTAGGGGTCAGGCAGAAACTAGTTGTCCGGGACATGAAGCTGAACAAGACATCAAATGCCTGCAGGAGCCTGCACAGAGGACACAGACATATAACGAAAATACGGTGTGGTGAGCACTCCACCGAGGGAAGCACAGAGCACTGGGATCACAGAATAGGTGGAATCTAAAAATAAGTTAAAGGAGGAGATGCATCTATGGACAAAGCTCCCTACATAGAGGTCCTGTATTTGCTTTCCAGATACCCATCATGGAACTAGATAGTAATCCAGAACCAAGATTTTAATGCTCCTGTATGAAAGAGAGGCTAGAGGACAGATGCAGTTGGAAACCAAAGAATGTGCTGTGAAAGCAGGGAGATCCTCTAGAGTCTCATGAGTATCTATTAAAGTCTTTCTATGAAGGGCCAAATGTTTTCAGAAATTAGGTCACAAACCACCTGCAAGGAGATTTTTAACGTAACAAAACCAACAGCAATGGATTGCACCATTATATTAGTTAGAGGAGGCTACTGTTGTAACAGAATAACAAGTCCAAGATAATTCCACGTAGGTCTGGAGGACTCTGAAAATTAGTTAAGGTTGCAGATTAATGCAGGTTCTGCCAGCTTTAGTACGTGGCTCTCGAGGTGGCCCTCAGCATGGAGTCTGGCCAGTTTAAGGAGAAAGAACATGGAAGATCTTATATAAGAGGATTTTATGGGCTAGGCTGGCCCGGAAGTGGTACAAATTACCCCTGTTCACTTTCAGTCTTTGGGCCACTGTTAAGTGGTCAAAGGTGGTTGGGAAAGATAATCAACTTTCCCAACTCCTGAGTCCAGGAGGAAGAGGAAATGGTGTGATGAATAGCTCACAGTTTCTGCCACAACCCTGGATGGGGATTGCAAGACTAAACCAGAGAGGCCTTTTAGAAACTACTGGAAAAAGGAAAAAGGTAGAAGAGAAGATGATGACCTCTACTGACACAGTTTAAGTTCTTTATTTCTCCCTGGAATATGGCTGAGTCACAAAGCAGTATATACCTCTGGATTTTGCAAGTGGATCTTGCAGACTGAAGTCTTTAGGAATTCTGTGTGTCTTTATGCAATAGATATCTTTAATGTAAGCTGGTATATTCCAATCATTGTACTTATTATAACATCATGTTCAAAATGTCATAATTTTAATTTTCAGGGGTGTTGCATTAATTCACCAAAATTTGCATAGGTAACGATGCTACATTGCATTTTTAAGGCAAATATTTTATTCAGAACACTTTCAGATTTATAGGAAAATTGAGAACATAGTGCAGAGTTCCATGTATTCACACTTAGTTACCCCTATTTTTCAAGTCTTATCTTAGTATGGCGCATTTGTTATAATTAATGAAAGAATACTGATACATTATCATTAAAGTCATTATTTTGCTTTCCTTAGTTTTACCTAATGTCCTTTTATTGCTTCAAAATTCCATCCAGCATACCATATCATATTTAGGTATCATGTCTCCTTAGGCATCTCTAGGCTGTGATGGTTTCTCAGGCTTTCTTTGTTTCTGATGACTCTCAGAGTTTGAGGAGTGGTGGTCAGATATCTTGTAGAATGTCCCCCAGTTGCGATTTGTCTATACTTTTTCTCATGATTAGATTGGGATACTGTGTTTTGGGGAGGCAAATCTCAGACGTAAAGTGCTATTCTCATGACATCATATCTAAGGTACATACTCTCCTTATGACTTATCACTGTTGATGTTAATCTTGGTCACCTGGATCAGCTAGTGTTTGTTAGGTTTCTCTACTTCAAAGTTATTCTTTTTTCTTTTTTTTTTTCAGTTAAGGATTTTTTTTAAATTTATTTTTCCATAGGTTATTGGGGTACAGGTAGTGTTTGGTTACACCTTACCATATTGTACCCTTTGAAAGGAAGTCACTAGGCATAGTCCGCACTTAAGCAGTGGGAAATTATGCTCCATCTCTTTGAGGGCAAAGTGTCTACATAAATTATTTAGAATGTATTCTTGCATGGGAAATTTACATTGCATTTTAAAAAGCAGCAAAAATGCAAAAAGACTGATTAGTGCTGTGAAATAGCAAAACTGTTGAGGGCATGGACATGTCTTACATTCATTTCTATCTTCTAGTACACTCATCGCTTCAAAATAATAGGAGTTAACGTAACTCAGCATATTGAGTTGTTTTCAAACAAATTTAGTCTTCTCAACCAAAATATTGAGTAACTACTATGATTACCAGAATTTTGCAAATGAAGACACTGAAGCTTAGAGAGGTTAGATTTATGAGCAGTTACCATGAATCAAATAACCTTACTTTCTTGCTTCAAAATTTAGTGGAAACAAGTAGGTGGCAGAGCTGGTATTCAAACTTATGTCCTTCAGATAGCAGAACAAATTTGTAACATTTACTGTAAACTCAAATAGGCACATGGTAAGCAATGCTGATTTGATTCAGCAACAATATACTCAGAGACAGAAGACAAAGACCTGATGGTTCTTAACTCCCATTAGTAACCTTGGATCAGGATGCCCTATTTGCCAGCCCTGTCATTTGAAGCAAGCTAAAAAGGAAAAGAGGTTTAAAGGACTCACAGTTCCATGTGGCTGGGGAGGCTTCACAATCATAGCAGAAGGTTTCAATTATAATAAAATTCAACCTCCTTACCTTGGCCTGCAAACTCTGTATTACAGCCTAACTTCTTTCTCTTGCTTCCCTCCTACCAACCTTCTCCTCCTTCACTATGTTTCATTCTCAGGGGCCTTCTTTCTCTTCAAACCTCAATAAAATCTTGCCTTAGAGCCTCTGGATTTTCTGCTCTCTTGGTCCTAGATCTTCAAACGTCTAGATCCTTCTTACCAATGTTACTTTTCTGCTTAAGAATTCAGTGATTTCTGATCGAGGAGTGGTAGTCAGGTATTTTGTAGATCTATCAGGTTTCAGGCCAAATTTCATCTCTTAAGAGGGGCCTTTCCTGACATTTCATTTAAAATTAGTTCTCTTCTTCCCAGAATCATTCTCTATCCCTTCCTCTGTGTCATTTTCTGCATAACAGTTGTGACTTGAACAATTCCGGTAAGGCATCTTATTTCCTTCTAGGTTGTGAACTCCATGAGAATAATGTTCAAGCCTATTTTGCTCACTGCTGTGTTCCCAGAACCTAGAAGAGTACCTGGCATATAGAAGGCACTTGATAAATGTAGCTGCAGGAATGAATAACTTGATCCAAGGAATAAGATAAGTAGGCGGCAGAGCTGGTATTCAGACTCATGTCCTTCAGATAGCAGAACAAACTTGTAACATTTGCTGTAAACTCAAATAGGCACTTGGTAAGCAGTGCTGATTTGATTCAGCAACAATATACTCAGAGACAGAAGACAAAGACCTGATGGTTCTTAACTCCCGTTAGTAACCTTGGATCAGGATGCCCTATTTGCCAGCCCTGTTATTTGAGGCAGGCTACACAACCTGCCAAGTCTGAGTTTCTCCATCTATAAAAAGGGATGAAAATATTGCTTATCTCACACTTTTGTGAGACTTAAATAAGATAAACATATGAAAAGTGCACTAAAAACTATGAAACATGATATAAAGTTTAGTTATTATTGTTTTTTATCAAAAAGAAAAATATGCATTTTTTTTCTGGGTCCTTCCCATGGAGTGTTGTTTAGTTTTGATATTTGGTCTGACTCTGACACCCAAGCCAAAGTGCAGTGGTGTGATCTTGGCTCACTGCAGCCTCGATCTCCATGTGGTAGGGAGGATGTGGTGATGAGGAGAGGAAGACCAGGTTGGGAAGGACACAGAGCTCTGTTTGGACTGGCTTGGACAAATGTCATGACTCTGTATGCTGAGATGGGGCCTGTAAATACACATTTTGTCAGTACATTCACTTCAGCAAACATTGGATGCAGAATATACTACATGTGTTTAAGGTTCTTTTTCTCCCCTGCCTTCTGGGGATATACCTGTCTACTATGGATAGAATTACATCCCCTTAAAAATTCATATTTTAAAGCCTTAAACCCTGCTATCTCAGAATGAGACTGTTTTGGAGATGAAGGTCTTTAAGGAAGTGATTAAGTTAAAATGAGGCCATTATGGTGGACTCCAATCCCACATGGCTGGTATCCTTATAAGAAGAGGAATGGAGACACATGGAGAGATACTAAGGATGTGTGTAGTATTAGTTCATTTTCATGCTACTGATGAAGACATACCAGAGACTGGGAAGTTTATAAAGGAAAAGAGGTTTAATGGACTCACAGTTCCATGTGGCTGAGTAGGCTTCACAATCATGGCAGAAGAGCAAGGGAGAGCAAAAGGATGTCTTACATGGTGGCTGGCAAAGAGAGAATGAGAGCCAAGCAAAAGGGATTTCCTCTTATAATACCATCAGATCTCATGAGACTTATTCACTTTGATGAGAACAGTATGGGAGAAACATACCCCCTGGTTCAACCAGGCCACTCCCATGATGTGGGAATTATGGGAGCTACAATTCAAGATGAGATTTGGGTGGGGATAGAGCCAAACCACAGCATGCATGCACAGAGGAAAGGCCATGTGAGGACCTGGTGAGAAAGCCGTGGTCTGCAAGCCAAGGACAGTGGCAGCAGGAAAAACGAAACCTGCCAATGTCTTGATCTAGGCTTCCAGTCTCTAGATTTGTGAGAGAATACATTTATGTTCTTTAAGCCACCTAAGGAGAATATTATATTGCCCAAGTGAAAATTTGTTTCCCTGAGAACTAACCACTATGTGTGATTCACTCTGTAGTTTGAAGAAGCCTGCATGTCCCAGAGTGTGAACACAATTATTCCCAATAGGAATATGCAATGGGACATGTGGATAATTGTGTTTTGTGACAGCAAGTTCAGTTTACTACCCGAGAGCTTAAAGTGATTTGTATTTGCAGCAATGGTGTTCAAGAGTGGATGGATTTTTGTCAGATTTCTCTTGCCATTTTTCAGAGCTCAGTATACTGAATTGTATTTGCTTACTCTTTTAGGGTTTCAGTAACAAACAAACAATATAATGAATTTCTGCTTTAAATAGATGCTTAAAATGTCTTCCTGTGTGTTGAGAAGGAATGAGTAGGATCCTCAGTGATTTGGTCCACTCACCTCACTTTACAAAGGACACAATGTGGTACTTGTTTTGTGGCAAGAGTTAGAACTAAAATGCAAGTCCTCTGACTCCTAGAGCAGTGCCCTGGCTGCACCATCTATTCAACTTAGATTATATGTTGGAAAATAGCCACATTTTAATGATTTTTCAGCTTGTTCTCTTATTTTTGGCACTTGTTTCCTCGTGTCCCCTGCTACTCTTCAGTTCAACACTAACTTTGGTTGAACAGTACTGTATATTGATTTCTGTCTTATAAGCCTATGTGTGTTCTCCTTTACTCAAATCATTGGAAATACAGAGATTTGCTTGCAGAAATGTCCAGGAGTTGTTTGTAGCTGCCAAAGGCTGGTAAACTTAGAGTGTAAGTGGAAATGATTCTAAGTCTCTCCCTGGAAGTGCTGCTCAGCTGAGAAGCCATAACATTTAAAAGAAATGTCTTTTGTAAGCTTCAATTAACAGAACTTGTAAATTATTTGTTATGTATATTTTTTCTTATTTAACTCATGCTTTCTTATGTGCTCCAGCAGGGACAGAGGCCTAGGTCAAGATCACATTCAACAAACAATTTTAGACAAACGGATGTTAATCTAGGTACTGAAGAATGAGGGAACAAGATGGCCAGGTCCCTGCTTTCATGGAGCTTACAGTCTAGTTATGGTGAATGTGTAGTCATGTCTTGGAGAGCGGCAAACTACAATCAAAAAATTAGAAGAAGTTTTTAAAGTGATAAGTTTGTGGCTCAGTCACACTTGCATTACTCACCCTTACATGAAGGACATTAAAATTTTCATCCACAGAGATGGCTCCTCTAGGGCTGCTCTCCTTTTGAGCCCAGACAGTTCAGCTTGGAGGTGCTGTTTAGCAATCATGATGGTGGATGATTTTCTTGGGCTCTTGAGTTTTGAAATTTTATTATGAACTCTTAGAAGAATAAGGTTTCTTTATCTTACTATTCCATGATTTTTGAGTCTTCCTTTTCATGTGGAAAGCTGACTATCTCCTAAAGCAAGTGACTCGTTCCATTTTTTGAATGGCTCTGTGTTAGAAAGATCTTCCATATACCAAGCCAATAGTTATCTCACTGTAATGTCCTCTAAATTGTTCCTATTTATTTTTGTACTCTGCTCAAACAGGTATGGAGCTGGAATTTTGGCCCATCTTACATGTGGTATTTAAACTACGCTGAAGGCTGCTTCTTTTCCTTGGCATAGTGATGTATAAAACAAACAACCCCGTCACACATATTGTGCAAAAGTAACTGCCTGGCAAGCTAGAAAAATTCAATGTGAAGAAGCAAAAAAAAAAAAAAAACAGAACCCCAAAAACACTCTCAAATCACCATAAAAACATGTTTATTTCACTGCAAATAGTTCAGCAGGGCCTGTTCCTTACTGGAGGGTAATTTTGGGGAACTCTACATTTAATCCTCTGAGCCAGCCAAACCCACGGTGATATGGTTTGGCTGTGTCCCCACCCAATCTCATCTTGAATTGTACTCTCATAATTCCCATGTGTTGTGAAAGGGTCCCAGTGGGAGATAATTTAATCATGGGGGTGGTTTCCCCATACTGTCTTCATGGTAGTGAATAAGTTTCACAAGATCCGATGGTTTTTATCAGAGGTTTCCACTTTTGCGTCTTCCCCATTCTCTCTTTGCCTGCTGCCATCCATGTAAGATGGGACTTGCTCCTTTTGCATTACACCAAGATTGTAAGGCTTCCCTAGCCATGTGGAACTGTAAGTCCAGTTAAACCTCTTTCTTTTGTAAATTGCCCAGTCTCAGGTATGTTTTTATAATCAACGTGAAAATGGGCTAATACACATGGTGAGCACCAAGCACAGAAGTTAACAGAATCATGGAGAGAAAGAAAGAGGTCAGATTTGGGTAGTGAACTATGCTGAATTAGCTGTTCTACTTGGATCAATGGTGCAAGCAGAAGAAAGAAGGGTGGCTTTCACAGGAAAGGCAACTGGGAAAGTGTCTTTTTAAAAGCAGGAGGATTCTCTCACATCAGTAAGAGAAAAAGTATACATTTGGAGAGTGATAATTAGCTATGCTTAATACAGAACATTTTACACAAATGTCTGTACCTAAGAATGGCTATCTAAATACTGAATACACATTAATTATAATCATTAAAATATGAAACCATAGAAATATAGACAATGGAGGACTATATATTGAACATAGTTCAAAAAGGTGATCTTTTTCTTTGCATTTTTTGAATGCAACTAGAGAGGATATTTTTGCATTATCATACCAGTTCTTAATCTTTGATCCATACAGTTCTCAGGATCATGCCAATAGCTAAATTTTTCTGAAGCACCTATGGACCAATGTCTTCATATCATCACATATAAGGCTCAGCTCATAAAATGATTATAATACCCTCCTTATTTTATAGGTGTAGAAACTAAAGATTTGTGAAAGCAAGCAAATTGCTCAAGTTCACACAACCAGTGAATGACAGACTCAGGCTTTGAATTCAGGATAAGGGCTATAGAATTTGTGCATGTGATGTCCACCCTGCCCCCATCCAGCTGTTGGTGAACACGGAGGACAAATGGAGAGGAAAGCAAATGAAGGGGTAGACACCCATGTCTCTCCTAAGGGCAATCTTGGATCTGAATGCAATGGCATCTGAAATGGGGTTTGAGAGATAAATAGGTGGTGATTCTGCATTAGAAGGCAGAAAAAGATGCTCTCGTTGGAGGGAACAGTATGTGCAAAAGCATGAAGGAAAGTGAATGTATATGACACTGTGAAACATCCATATACATGAAGTGTGGCAAGCATAGGAGAGGAGTGGGTGTCACGGTCTATACCTTCCAAAGATGACTGCAGCAGAATGTTTTATGACAGATGAAGAGGGCAACACTCTCAGATGTCCTGTATGCTCTTCCACAGCCTTGCCACTGACCTATCACCCAATAAAATCGGATTTTTCTGCCTTTCAGTATGGATGAGATTATGACTCACTTGTACCTAATATAAAGTGACGGAAGTGTCATTGAGTGGTTTCTGAGGTTAGATCATAAAACAGAATGCAATTTTTACATTGTTAGCTGGGATACTCATGAGCCCTGAGCTTCCATATAAGAACTGAGATGACCCTGAGGTCTCTATGCTATGAAGTCTGGGCCATGAGAAAAAACCATTTGCAGGTGTCTGGCTGAGGGTCTCAGATGAAATCTCAGCTGACAGTCAGCAACAACCACTAGACACGTGCGTAGAGACATTTACGGATTCTAATCTCTAGCTGTCAAATCACTCTAACCTTTAAGTCTTCCCGGCTGAGGGCCCAGAAATATAGTAGAACTAACTGTTCTCACTGTACCGTCTGGGTTGCTGATGGGTGGTTTCTCCCACTAAGCTTTGGGATGACTTGTTATACAGCTATAGTAACTGGAACAGGTGATCATATTGTGTAAATAGTTGATTAAATGTGTCTGGAATTCAGAAGAGATATAAGGGTTGAAAATTTAGCCCTCAGAGTTTTCAGCATTGTAGGTGATAGCTGAAAGCTTAAGAAGAAATGAGATAATACAGAGAACAATGTCGGATTAAAGGAGAAGAGGGGTAACAATGTAACCCTGGTAAATGCCAACATTGAATAACAGAAAAAGGATACAGAACAAGAAAAAGATCAAGAAGGAAGCATCAGAGGAAGGATGGAACCTGAAAAGGGGGTTATTAAGGAAGGCAATGCATGAGAATGTTTTATGACAGATGAGGAGGTCAACACTCCCAGATGCTGTAGAGAAGGCATTGGAAATGTGACCACAGGTTTAACAACCAGCAGATGACATTGTCCAGAGCAGCTTCAAAGAGAAATGAGAATGAAGGACGGTCTGAGGTGTGGCAAAGATTGGGTGCCTTGTATAGTAGGTGCTTCATAAATATTTGTGGAATTAATGAATTTGAGGTGATGAAATAGAGGAAAGTAAGTTGGAAGAAGAGAGAAAAGTAAAAGAGAAAGTAAGCTGGAAGAAGAGAGCTGGAGGAAAGTAAGAATCAAAAGAGTTGAGGAAGGAGAAGAGAAGAGATTTTAGCATTTGTAGCATTTGTGGGTGGAGCTGTGTAGGTCTCTCCCACCAGCTGCCTTTTGCTGGCCACTCTGATACCAGCACTGGGGTGGGACTTGTACAGGGCCTGCTGCAAGCACCCCAGAGTGCTGTTCCAAAGTCCCAGCCCTGAGCACTTTCCACCACATAACAGCACTGTCTGGATGACAGCAACACGGGCGAGTGGCTAACCCTTCCCAGAACATGCAGTCTTTTGTTTAATAAGGGAGTAGGGATTGGGAGGAGGGAGCAGTCAGCTTGCTATAAAACAGGATCATGAACTGTGGACTAATATACAAGGGCCATGGAAAAAGTTAAGAACAACATCTATTCTGACAGCACCTCCTTTCTTCCAAGAGCCCATAACACTTAATCCAGCACAAACAAGTCAATTCTTTTGTTAGTATTTGGGTCAGGAAGGAGGGGGGATGCAGAATAATCCTTTCAGACAACTTCATTTTCTAATTTTCCCTTATTTCCAGGTTTAGTACCAAACACTTTGATTTTTTCCCATAATAGGCGTTTTATTGACTTTACAGTTTCTGTTTTACATTATCAATTTAAGCTGGTGTTGAAGTAAATTTGCCTGCCACAGATTCTTGACAATTTGGCTTGGGGATGATTTATGCCCCAAACTCAATGTTTACTAAGTAAGGAGAATCCTTGTCTAAATATACATTGTAGTACAGAATTAAAGGGATATATTTTCTCACTCTATTATTCAAGCTGGAGTACAATGGTGCAATCATAGCTCACTGCAACCTTTAACTTGGGCTCAAGAGATCCTCTTGCCTCACCCTCCAAAATAATTGGGACTACAGGCTCACATCATCATTTCTGGCTAATTTTTTTCTTTTTCTTTGTGTAGAGACAGGGTCAACTTTGTTACCCACGCTGGTCTAGAACTCATGGCCTCAAGAATCCTCCTACCTTGGCCTGCTGGGACTATAGGTGTGAGCTACCATGCGCAACAGATTCTATTTTATTTTGGTTTCATTTAAGCCTCACTCATTTTCTGTTGAGCTGAGGTCTGTCCTGTGCTGGAGAAATTCTAGGTTGATGAAACATTATGAATGCTTAAATCTGGTTTGGAAAATGAGCGAATTATGGACCTTTGCAAAATCATGTGCTTAAGAGACCAACTTATACTAACCAGGATAGCAAAAATCCTTTAAGAAATGATAATTAAAGTACTTCTGCCTTGTATTTGCTTACCAAATATTGCAGGGGATAGACTCTTCCAGGCTATATTCTGAAGCAGCTTCTTATGAAAAATGGCTAGAATCTCCATTAACATCAATTAATGAACTTGTTCTAAAGAAAAATCAGCCTTTGATTCTCCTCCATGCTCTAGGACCCTGCTTGCAAATGAGTGCATGACACTGTTGTCCTCTTATTATGTCATTAAAACCAACTGAAGAAGCTGTCAACCGCATGCCATTTCTCCTGTCACATTATTATGAGATATAAATGTCTCACAATTTGCCTCTTCCCATCTCCCCAAACTTGATATAAACAAATATATATATATATATATATTTGCTTGAGAACATTTCTTTCATCCTTAACAGGTGTTGAAAAGTCATATTTCTTCACACATGGGCAATGGCTTCATTTAAGAAGAACACAAAAGTCAAGTCTAGGAGTCAACAGAGTGGCTGCATCTACAGTCATGGCAGATTGCAAAATGGGTTATGTAAGGTGGAATTTCTGACAGGTGGACACCAGGGAAGATACCCCAGTCTGTGTCTGGAATGACAAGTTTTCAGGATCAGTCATGCAGAGGCTCTTCCTCCTTCCCTAGATGTTGTCATGGTTAATTTAATCTGTCAACTTGACTGGGCCACAGAATGCACAGGCATTTGGGTACACATTATTCTGGGTGTGTCCACGAGGGGGTTTCTGGATAAGCTGAACATTTGAATCTGTAAACTGAATAGAGCAGATTGTTCTTTTCAGTGGTGGTGAGCCTCATCTAATCTGTATAAGGCCTGAATAGAACAAATGGCTGAACAAGAGAGAATTTGCTCTTTGTCTGCTGGCCTCTTAGCTGAGACGCAGTCTTCCCTCCTCTCCCTTTAGACTCTGACTGGGACTGTAATTTATACCACAGGCTCTCCTGAGTCTCAGGCCATCATTCTGCAGATCTTGGTACTTCTCAGCCTCCATAATCATGTGAATTAGTTTATTTATCATAAATCTCTTTATGTATAACCTTATTGGTTCTGTTCCTCTGGAGAAGCTCCATCTAATACAAGCCTTCTGTCATGCTTTTCCTGGTCTACTGTGCAGGCTGCAGCAACAGATGGGAACTCTGGCAAAGTCATGGTGTTGCAAACTGGGCATTGTGACCCAACGTTTCACAACAGTGGAGGCCTCTCTTGCACCCAGAGAAGGGGCTGTGCTTCTGTCAATCAGATTAAAGTGGTGGGGCCATCACATGATTACATGATGATCTCCTTCCCTCTTCCAATCTTTCTTGGGTTGTTTTATGTGAAAGGTCATTTATAGGGATTTCGTTGTTTAGAGAAAAGTATAGAGCAGATGACCAACAAATTGCTAAAGCAATGAAAAATTCTTGACTATCCTGGGTCTGATTGTCTAGTTTGTCAGTTATTGAGGCTCTTTAATGTTGGTCTCTCCAGCTGCTCACCTGCTTATAGGTTATTTTAGCATAAACTACCAACTCAATTTGAAGAAAGTCATGGGGCATGGCATTGGAAGAAAGGAAAGCAAAAGCAGTTAATGTTACTGTTTTATTTGTTTCTGGTCTAGATGAGGTAAGAGATTATACCTGCATTTTTTTGGTACTCTTTACTAGGGGAAAAAAGAAAAAGTACACCTCACCTCAAAAGGCCAGTTCCCATTTCTATGCTGTCAAAATTTAGGATACAGGCATGTCAGCAAGTTTGTTAAGATGGCAACTGGTAATTTTGCAAATCCAAGAAGACTTTGGGGAGAGGTTGTGTGAGCCTTCAAGAGAAGATACATTTCAAAAATATGACTCAGGCACTCAAATGCTTAATATTTATATGAGACATATGAAATATTTCCACGAGAAAAAAACTAAATAAACCCTCAAATATTGAGTAGATAGACACAGAAAGGAGTATGAGAGAGAAATCAAAAGGAGGCATGAGGAGGCATGGGCAGCAGTCAAACTTGACTACCTGCTTACAGTATGTTGTTGGGTACATCTTTCCACCTCTTTGGGCTTCTGCTATCATGATGCCACATGAACCACATGAGGAGATGGGTTCTGTTAAGTGTTTTTCAAACTGTGTCAGGACAGCCTGTTGTCTGCAGAAGTGAGGATAATTATTTCAATGCCCTCTTGAGGAGGGTAATCTCAAGTCCTGTTGTCTGTAGAAGTGAGGATAATTATTTCAATTATTTCAATACCCTCTTGGTGAGGGTAATCTCATGTTAGGGTCACGCCTAAGTGTTTACAAGTGGCTATGGTTTTGTTGTCCGTTCATTCCCCATGTTTTGTCACCTCTCTTCTAATGCATTCATCCCTCTCTGTCTCTATCCCTGCATCCATACTATCTGTCTCTCTCTCTCTCTCTCTCTCTCTCTCTCTCTATCTATCCTTGCAATTTAAAAAGTTCCTGTAAGAAACAATGGTTAAATTTATCATAAATTTTTCTTTATGGTCTTCTCTGACTTTTACTTCTTTAAGTGTTTGATTTTATTTTGGAGTATCACAAGTTCCCAAATTGGATAGTATTTCAGTCAGAGAAAACAACTGAAAGTTCCCCAAGTGCCCAGGTAAATGTCCTGGGTATTTTTTTAAAAAAACCATTTGGCATGCATGTTAACACAAATGGGAGTAATTCCCTGAAACTTCATCTACAGAACCTGAACTTGCATTTAGTATACAACATCTTATCGGGATAACTTAGCATCCTCATATGCCTTCTATTCTCTAGGCAGAGATAATCAAAGTTCTGGGTCTTGCTGGAGAGGGGATATTTAAATCTTGTCTTGTATTAACTTTTTATCTGCTATAAAAATAACTTATGACATAATGAGATACATTTCTAGAAAAAAATAAAAGCAAATTGGCTGAGACAAGAGGATCTCTTGAGCCTAAAAGGTTAAGGCTACAGTGAGCTATGGTCATGCTGTCCTGCTACTGCACTCCAGCCTGGGTGACAGAGTGAGACCCTGTCTAAAAAAAATAAATAAGTAAAATAAATACATCAGCCAAGATTTGTAAAAGTGGAAATACTCAAAGCTGTTAGGGAAACAATGTGACACTCTTAAACACTTTCTTTCTCTGCTGGTGGGGGCACAGATTGGTAAGTTGTTTCTGGAAAGTGAGACCATAGCTGAAGTGAGCTATGGCTGTGCTTCTGTACTCCAAACTGGGTGACAAAGTGAAACCCTGTCTCTAAAAACAAAAAACAAAACCCCCAACATTTGGATTCTTAACAAATGCAGTCTTTTATTCTTGGTGTCTCAATCAGTTTAAATTCTTTTAGAATTTGTTCCTTTTAATGTATATATAGTCTATTAAAGAAATAGGATGTTTTTAGGGTTATAAAGCCAGGTCTGTGTTTTCAAAGAATAACTTGAAGTGTGTACCTCGAAATGTCATGACTGCCTAACAAATAAGCATTAATTCCTTTATTATTGCTGTTGTTATTGTTTAAAAGTGTCCTAGGAAAAACTCATAAAGTAAAAATGTTAGACTCTGTCCTCTGGTCTTTTAGATGATTTTCATATATAGTTCCAAAATTCTATAATGAGGCCCTCACTAACCAAGGCAAAAAATGGGAAAGATCCCCTTATCAACATTTAGGGAACCACCTTCTATCTGCTTTTAGTAAAGTTTTTACAACTCTTTCCAAGTCTCCATGGGAAACTTACTCAGCAAGAACTTAGTCAAGCACGGCTGCTGATAAACCAATTCTTCTTGATGATCCTCTCACTTTCCAGTCTCACAGACAGAAATGGCCATTGTCATCAGAATTAGTAGGGAGCAAAACCCTATTTGTAAAGACCACTCATGAGCAAAATCAATCTAAGGGAAAGCATTCCATCTATATCCATCTCTATCATCTCTAACAATCTCCATCTCCATCTCTCTCTCTCTACATCTCTATCTCCATCTCATCTATCTACCTCTCTCTTCTTATGCATCCATCCCTCTGTTTCTGTCTCTCTCTATCTCTGCATCCATGCTATCTATCTATCTATCTATCTATCTATCTATCTATCTATCTATCGATCTATCATCTATCTATCTATCATCTCCTCATTCTGCTGTAAAGCTCAGGTGTACAGGGACTTTATTTACTCATACCTGTGTGTCCCACAGCACCTTAACTAAGAAATTAGACAATGTTTGAAGAATTTAATTATATAGCATCATTTCCCACTGTCTAAAAATGAAAATTCAAGACACGGAAAGATAGCTATAGACTTCTTAACCCCATTATCACCATTTCTAATTAGATTAGTTAAAATGGACATATTCCCAAGCAATTATAGCAAGAACAACAAACTATCACTTATAAAAGGTACTAGAATTTTTTTAAAAGCATGTTTACAGACATTATAATTATTTTCTAAATGTGGTATTAATATTATCCTGCTCATCTTACAGATTAGGAATCTGAGGCTCAGAGATTAGATTACTGTATGGTCCCAAATACATAGTGGCATTATAGAAATGTTTCATTTACATAATGCTTCTTCCTAAAAGCCTGCACATCATGAGTTACTTCCTAAAAGCCTGAGCATCATGAGGTTTTGCCAGTCAGGCCGAAAACATAATCATTTGAATAATCTCCACCAAGCCATGGTTATTTCAAAATAGATAACTGAAACAAAAATGGGTTATAAGGCATTTCTATCTCCTCTGTATGAATGGATGCACCAAATAATTCCTTGGCAGCAGTATCTACACAAGGGATATATGAGTAAGTAACTATTATCTCAAGCCCAAAAAATTTTTCTAAAGCCAACAAACTACTCCGTGAACACAGACATTGCGTAAGAATCTGTTGCTCTGCAGCAAGTCTTCACTCATGAAAGTCTTTCTGACAACATTCTAGGCTAGGGCTTGACACATTGCAACCTCTATCTTTTATCTCATTGCTCTCCTCTGGAAATTCTGCTAGTACTTCAGTAACTGAAACTAGATTAAGAGAGCTTTGGGTTTTAGTACAAGTGTGGCACCAGTAGGCTCTCGGCAATTTGGACTGTGACATCATGATGTCTATGACTGTGACTATATTTCTTACGGAACTTACTGCTCTTTCAATGACGTGCATTAAGTTTTGACAGCAGTAGCTAAACTAACTCTCTGGTTGATTTAAATTTTTAACTAATCCTATGCTTGGTTTTTAAAGCCTAGAGAAGGAAGGCAATGGGAGCATGGATGTGGTTAAAAGCTTCCTGGGGTGAGCTGGTTTGTGGAAGTTCAAGCAGAAGGACAAAGTCTTTCAGCAACAACTATTTCCATAAATGAACATTCTACTTCTCTTCCATTAGGGTCTATACTCTCTGCTCTCTGTCCAGAGAATTAATCTCTCTAAAGCCTATTCTTGACAACTATGCTTGTGCTCCACTGTCCCAGGAATGAAAGTCAAACTACCATACAGGGGATTTCAGGCTCCTCACTAGAGGATCCACCCTACCTTCTAGCCTTAGTTCCCCTTCCTACATTCATGTTTCAGACAGAACCATTAGTTTTTCCCCTCATATGAATTCCCAATCCTACATAGACCATGTGTCCTTAGAGCCTTTGTAACATTACTCATTCTGCCTGAAAATACCCCTTTCCTATTTCTGTATCCTTAGATCCTATTTCCTCTTCAAGGTTCATCTAGAAACTTCTCAGTGAATCAGCCCTCCCTGATTTCCAGGCTCACACCAACCCACATAATCACTTGTAAGCTGGAAATTCTCTCATTGTCTGTTGTTTATGTACATGTTTATGTACAGAATCTGTTGTTTATGTACATGTTTTATCTTTCTGGGCTGGCTTGTATCACCCCTGCCTCTACCTTGATGCATTTTCTGTCTTTCACTGTCTTGTTCCATGTGCTGAGATGCTGATCCTTAACCATCTTGTCAAGTGGCTCTCTTGCCTGTAAGCTTTCACTTGTGTTCTGCCAATGGCAGGTTCCAGCAGGAAGATTCGCTGTTGGGAGGAGAGATCTTCCTCTCCCTTTCTGTTTTAGCACTGCATGTCCACCAGTAGTCACCTCCCTCCAAGATTACAGCTTCCACCAAGTGACCCCTCTTCTATTTCTCAGTTCTCATGAGGCTCCAGTTACACTCTTTTCTCTTCTTGTTCCTTTGGTCATAGGAGTAGTAGTTGTTCATCCCATTGCTAGTGTCTGGGTGCCTCAATAGCGCTTGTTTATGCCTATGACATACACCTCTGTAGATAGCCTTTTTGTGAAAGTCCTTTTACACATACCATCATGAGTGAGCTGTGCTCACTCAATATGATATAGCAAAGGCCTAATGACACATGTCTCACCTGGGACCCTAACTGTTAAACTCTCTTATCAGATGTTCTTCTCAAAGACATTATTTGCATGGCACAGGGAAATAATGTGGGGTGAGGGTCAATTATCTGTAGAGACTTTACATCAGAACACAGGGTATAATGGGCTGAATGGTGGCCTCCTACGGAATATGTCCTTTTCTAATGCCCAGACACTGCGAGTGCTACCTAATATGGAAAAAGAGTATTGGCAGATATAGTTACATTAAGAATCTTAGTTACATTAAAATGTCATCTGTATTACTTGGGTGGGCTCTAAATCCAATGAGAAGTGTCCTGATAAGAGACAGAGGAGAAGACAAACACATGAAGAAGAGTGGTGATGTGACCACGCAGGCAAAGATTGGAAACCAAAGAATGCCAACAGCCACCAGAAGCCGGATTAGGCAGGGAAGAATTCTCCCCAGAACGTCCAGAGGGAGTGTTGCCCTGCCAACACCTTGATTTTGTACTGCTGGCCTCCAGGACTGTGAGACAATACATTTCTATTGTTTTGCACTACCAGGTTTGTGGTCATTTGTTTGGAGCTATAGGAAACTCATGCATACCATAAACAATATTTGCAAAAATCCCAGAGGAAAATCCACCATGGATCATTGTCCTCAGTATGGCAAAGTATATTAGAACAACTTAGACCATTTGAAGTGATGGCATGACCTCCTCAAGGACCCCAGAAACTTAGAGGGTTACTGCCACCCTCATTCACTTGGGCAAGCAGAAGAGAAGTCTATCTACTTCTCTCAGAGCAGAAGAATAACAAAGTCATGTAAGGCTATAGGTATGGGAACATATATTAAACCCCACTGCCAGAGGGTTTGGAGAAATGATGAGCTTGTCATTTGCATAGGAACATGTTTAGTTGTAAAATAGATAGTCTTGGGACTTAAGTGGTCCTGCTGAAAGAGCTGAAGCCAATGAAGAATACTTGAGATGATGGCCAAAATGAAGTTACCCTTAAGGCAGCCACAGAATAACACTGCAGAAAACTCAGGGAAGCTCTGTGTAAGGACGAGAGACATTAAAATTGTTCCTAGTAAAGGCTGGAGCCAGGTGAACTTGGAAATTTATCAGTTGCATGGGGGAATAAAGTTCACAGGTGCATTCCACACGAACGTCTTCATGAAGGTGTTGTGTGGTTCAGCGTCACTGCAGTTCCTGCACACTATTTCTTGCTTCCAGTGGAAAGCTGGGAAACTATTATTTATGCTTCCTTAGCCTCCCTCTTCCAAACCAAAGATGATGCCTAAGGGAATTTGTTCCATATCCCCCTACAGTAATTTGTCTTTAGAGAACTTCAAATATTCCTTTGATTGACGACTAACATTCTGTAACAAATCTTCTGCATCAGGGCAAACCTCTGCAAGTAAGATTTCTTGGTGTTGGCTAATTCATGTGCAGAAGACATTAGCCTCTTTCTCGCTTACCTTCTTTTCAATATTCTTGGTCTTCTGAATTAACAATCATTTTTGTTGTGTTCTTACTATGTGTTAATCATGTTGAACAAAAATTACAACCTCTAATGTGTGTTGGGAGTAAGAGTTAGTCAGTTTGATTCTCTACTTATGGGAGGCTGGACCACGTGGGGTCCCAGAGACTAAGGCTGGTTTTAAATAGGATGGTTACCCAAAAGTGGACCCAAATAGAAGCTAATGTAAAGATTGGCCTAAGAGAAGAATGGAAGATTGACAGCCAGAAAAGCCATTCCAGGCATCAGATCTGAAAGCTGAGAGCGCAGCAAGGGTTCAGGGCCCAGGGGCTGGGGGGTTTGAGGGGTGGGGGGCAGGGCTAGGGAAGGATGCAGCAAGCTGGGAATTGACATCCAGGACTCATTTTTATTTAGCATTAGCCATGATGTGCTGCTAGGTCAGCTCAACTTAAGGGAGCAAAGTCAGAACAAACAAGAACAGATTTGGGCAGTTATCCCGTCTGTGTTGGAGCCTTATTCAGCAAGAAAGGGCACCCCCCATCCCTATTTTTTAAAAAACTGACTAGAGCACCTACTGTATCAAAGAATGATTAAATAACACTAATTAATTAACTTTTAAACATTAAACAATAAACGATGCCTGGTTTGGAGACTAAAATGACTGAATCCATTTTAATTCTTAAAACATTAATAATCTGTATGATGTCATTCAATTAATGGTCTATGATTAATCAGAAATCCATAAGACTCACCATTTACTCTCTATGTCAGGTCCATAGGTGCCTATTTATTATTATTTTCACAATATTTTTTAAATGTTCTCTTCCTTTCATTTTTTTACATTGATCCCTTTTAAAGTCTTACATATATAAGTAAAGGTCAATGAGTCTTAGATGATTTTTTTGAAATGATAGTCCTATCTCTCCCAAACTCCCAGGCAAAAATGCTATATCTAACACTAAAGTGTTGCTTTACTATTGATATTGTTACCTTTGCTATATGTTCAGAATGTGATTTTCTGAGTGCCTTTGAAATGTGATCACCTCTTATACATCAAATAAATAAAAAATCAAGAGCTGTCTCATCTACTGAGTCTGATTCCTACAGGTTCCCCTGGAGACACTGAGCATGCCTACCTCCAGATGAGGATGTGTATTCTAAACTGCTGGTGAGGCCGAGAACGAATGCTTGAGCTATTCATTCTCAGCCTCACCAGCGGTTTAGGACATACATTCTGGCCTCACCAGAAAAAGAAGGTAGCTAAGCAAAATGAGCATAACACACAATAGAGAAGGCTGCAGCTAAAGTACAATGCACGCTGCACCATTACTGTTTGAAGCTGTTGTGCAGATAACCGCTAATGGTATAAAACAAGTGTGGGATCCGATTTGCTTGCATACCTTGACTTATACCACAAGCCAATATAATAGACAAAAACAAAACCCCAATCCAGGATATGGTGGGAGGTGGGTAGCACTTTGAGTGCTAGGCAGGAGGTGGGTAGCACTTTGACCTACAGAACTACCTTAGCAAATAAAATTTAATGAAAAGAAACAATCTGGAGCTTAGTTATACTTAAGAAGGATTTCATAAAGAGCTGCCTTCAGCAAAAAGTCCCCAGATATTTCTCCAGGGTTTATGTTTTAGAGTTCCCAATTTGAGTTTGGTCCTGACTCTCATGAAATCTTGTGTTCAACCACAGATCCATTACTCGGGAGGAAGAGGAAGTGACTCCTTGATGAATAGGACTATTCTATGAGATAGCCCAACGTTCTTTAAAAAAATTATTCTGCAGTGGGGTTGGGGAGGGAGAGCATCAGGATAAATAGCTAATGCATGTGGGGCTTAATGCCTAGGTGATGGGTTGATAGGTGCAGCAAACCACCAGGGCACATGTTTACCTGTGTAACAAACCTGGACGTCCTGCACTTGTAACCCAGAACTTAAAAATAAAGTAAAATAAAAATTTTTCAGTAACTATTATCACATGCCTACTATGCATCAGGCCTGGGCTAGGCATTTGGGGTGTAACTGTGGGAAGACATGGTCTCTGTCTTTGAGGAGTGTGCAGTTAGAGTTGGAGACAGAGAAAGACATTACAGGTAGCTTTGCCTGCTGTGAGAGGAGGTGCAGCGTGGATATGAAGGCAGGCTCCAAGCCACATTCCTGGGTTTGCATCCTGGCTCTGTCACCTCCTGGGGTGAATTATTTAACCTCTTTGGACCTCTGTTTCCTCATCTGTGAAACTGGGATGTAATATTATAATACCTTATATGCTGGTGGAAAGGATGAATGAGTTAACGTGTGGAAAGCACTCAGAACACAGCCTGGCGCCTATAAAGCACATATGTGTTAGTCTGAGGGAGAGAAAAATGGGTGTTACGGAAAGCATGGGAGCAGAGCATTTTGTCATATGGGAGTTGGAGAGGACTTCCTCCCAGAAAATGACATCTCAGTCGAGCGCCAAAGGTGAGTAGGGGTTAGTGGGTGGGCGAGGCATTGGAGCCTTGGGAAAGAGGAGGTCGGCATGTGCAGTGAGCGAGGCAGGAGTGATCTCGGCAGACGTCCCCTCAAATAATTTAGTGTTCTCATGTTGCCTGATTCATTTGGCAGGAAAACAGGTTCACAAGTTTGCTGCCTTCACCAGATGACAGATGATGGGTTTCTCCAACACCTCCTCTGTGCAATCATCCCTGCCTGCTTGGATTAGCTGCTCTCTTTGCTGTGTCTGCATACCCCTTAATGACAGAGTCCCAGGACACTGCAAGTGTTAACCTGTCAGTCTCCCCAACCAGGCTGTCAGCTCCAGGAGAGCTGGCACTGTTTCTTTAACACATATCCTGGTGTTCCTGACATCTAGAACAAGATCTGGTTTACCTTGAGTGCCCAGGAAAAATGGATTTAATAAACATCACAGCCCTTTTGTGACAGAACAGAGACTCACGTTACAGTTCCATTTCTAATCTTGTATTTTTTCATCAGAATCCAACATCAGAATAATCTCAATGTATCCATTTCCAAATGTTCTATCCTTTTCAGACAGAACATTTAATTTCTCTCTTCTTTCAGGTGCCAAAATGTGGACATGATTTTTTCCCCCCAAATTAAGTAGCTAGTATTTTGCTGTGATGAGGTAAACATTACAAAAGAAAAACAAATTAACAAAATACATTTTCAATGAGACTCAAATTTCTGAGAAGCTTGGCGTTCATGATGATTCTCTTGCACACTGTCAAGCAACAATACAAAAGTAAACCTTGCATTGCTAACTTTGACTCAAAAGTCAGACTCCTTTTTTCAGCCTTCCTTAGGTTGTCTTAGTTTCTCCTTCATGTATTTTTCCAAGGACCTGTTCAAGAAGCCCATGAACTACTCACTTATCAGTATTCTTCTTGGCCTTTCTTTTTACTCCCTCTTCTTGAGGCTAGAGGTTGGGAGTTTACACCTGCATAGCATTGCTAGCCAAGGAACATTTTTCTCCTTAGAACCACTCGGCACTTTTACACAGTTCCCCAGAAGACCAAAGTTTAGGAACACCCCCTATACATAATTGCAAAGACCATTTCTACATCATAAACACCCAATCTTACAAAATGGGGGTGAGGCACATATTTGGCTAGGTGACTTACTGCCCACACACTGCAACCAGCAGGGGAAGAGACCCCCTAAGATCTTTGTATGGGAGAGTTAGCAAACTTTGGTTGTCATTGCACATGAGGGGGATGCCTCAGGCCTGCCAGGGTTATGGCCTCAAAGGAAGATACAAGAACTATTGATTCATTTATTTGTTCCACAGAGATGTATTGAGTGCCCTATCTGTGCTGGGCACTGTGTGCTTGACCCTGTGGATGTAGCACAAGCAAGATGGACAGGGACTCTGTACTCATGGGGCTTACATTATCATGGGAGACAGACATTAAACACATATGGAGATAAACAAGCAAGATAATTCCAGATAGTGACAACTGCTCTGAAGCACATGACTCGCGGAAATAGCATAGAGAGTGAGCAGGTCTGAGAGGCACTTTAGCTAAGGTGGTTGGGAAAAGCCTCTGTGGAAGAGACATTTTGCTGAGAGTGAATGTTGAGAAGCATCCAGCCAAATGAAGACCTGGGTAGGGAGGAGAATATTCTAGGCAGAAGTTAGTGACAGAATCTATGGCTTCTGTCTTCCTGCAAGATTTACCAATTACACCAGAAAAAATCACAACTTGATCATTTCCAGATTACTTAGGGCCTCTATGTGACACTACTCAGATGACATCATGTACACTCTGACATTTTTTTTTTTCACTGCAGATGTTGGGGCCAATGCTCTGAGACAGGAGTGGCTGCCTTCTTGTGGGATGCAAGTGGGGTTAGAAAGAAAGATGCTGTGGCTAGAGTGGAACAAACAGGGATGGTGGTTTGGTTTGATTGCTGTAGTTGGGACCTAACAATAACACAATACAAATTGCTATTAATAATTACCATGCTGATCCTCCAAAAGCATTGTGTTGTTTGTTACAATAAGTCTAGAAGGTACTTGCTATTATATCCTCTTATGTCTTTCTTTTATAGACGAGAAAACTGAAGCTTTACAGTAACAAGATGAGAACTGGAGTTTAGAGAGCAAAAATGATCAGACCATGAAGAAACTATTGAAAGAGTTATAGAAACAGGCAGAAAGAGTCCTGACTTGCCCTTTCCATTCGGAGTTTCTGGAGGTTCTTTTCTTCTCTGAGAAGGGCTTTCCCTTAAGCTAATAGTGTTAGCCTTGATGCATCAGAATGAGTCAGTGTGAATAATACTTCCTGACATTTGACTTAATGGTACTGACAGCATCACACAAAACATTTTTACCCTCTTTGAACTCTGTTAAGTAAGGTGATACTGACATCCATTAAACACACTTCACATTCAACTAGGAAACTATGCTCAGAAAGAATATGGAGTTCCCTACATGCATATGTAATTCTGTATAGTGAAATTCATAGACTATCACTTAAGTAAAAGCCACAAGCAGATTGGAAAGAACCCCCATCTGATGGATGAAAGAGTTGATTATTTGCTCTCTCATTTGGTGATTCATTCTTAAAGATTATGTAGTACCTTATCTCTAAAGCCATGGTTTTCCTCAGCCCCCAGGCTTTCTTTTTTACTTACAGAGAGCTTTGTTTAGAGAAAGGAGCATATTATACTCTCTCTAGAGCATGTGGGCTACACACCAAGGCCTAAGCTCAGGGTAGAAGGATCCAGAGGGCTCTGGAGGGTTCAGAAGCAACAAAACTCCAAGAAGGTGCCTTGATAATTACTCTTCTATGTTAAACTTCTGATTGAAGAAAAGGATTTCAGGATTCCAAAAGGCAAGTCAAACTGCCCTCAACTAGGAGAGTAGAGGCATTTTGCTAGTGGTCCTTTTTCCGCAACAGAAAGGAAAGTGAACTTCAAAGAATTTGGGTCTGTGTGCAAGAACTTTATCAAGAAAAAATGCCATAGGATGTATGTCTTCTCTTCCTACATTTATGATCACCAGTCATGCACATTTTAATTGGGCATCCTGCTTATATAAACTGCCAGAGCTACAGAATGCTAAAATACAGAAATGAAAGTGTAATTAAATCCCATTAAAAGACACATGTAAAATTTAACAGAAGTCTAATTCTACATCAAATTATAAAGTTTATTTTTATTCAAGATAGCTATCATTTCTTATATAAAGTTATCTATGAAATAGTTTCTGTCTTTTAACACTGATTGATGTGAAATAATTTTTTCCTGTTTACACAGTGCATTTTACCCAAGTCCTCAAGAATATCTCATATGTAACAGAAAATTCTCAAGAAAAGCAACATTAAAACTAGTCCCAGTGCTAGAGCGACATGCTTTCTGAAATCACAAAACCAAATACATGGTCTGGACATAAGTTACATTTATATTTACATAAATTAACTCTTATTTATTTATTTATTTATTTGAGACAGGGTTTCACTCTGTAACCCAGCCTGGAGAGCAGTGATATGATCTCAGCTCACTGCAATCTCCATCTCCTGGGTTCAAGGGATTCTTGTGCTTTAGCCTCCTGTGTAGATGGGATTACAGGCATACCCCATCACACCCAGCTGGTTTTTGTATTTTTAGTAGAGACAGGGTTTCTCTATGTTGACCAGGCTGGTCTCGAACTCCTGGCCTCAAGTGATCCACCCGCCTTGACCTCCCAAAGTGCTGGGATTACAGGCATGAGCCACTGTGGCTGATCCCTCATTTAGTTTTTATGGTTTCTCTATGTCAGGATTGTTAATGATTGTTAACTCTGTTTTAGGGATGAGGACTCAGAGGCCCAGGGAAATCAAGTAATTTGCCCAAGGTCCTGGGGCCAGTTAAGTAAAGCCAGAGTTTGAAGGGAGCCAGTCTGCCTTCAGAACCTGAGCTGGGAGCCACTATAGTAAGTGACTTTTCAATGTCATTCTTTGTCTGCTTTATCACTAAAATATTTGAAATTATGACTCTTCCAAATATCCAGGGCATACTGCTACAGTACTGAAATCATCACTTTTAGAAGTCTATTATTTCTATGTTTAGTTTTTAAAAAGCACAAAGTAATGTGCATTCTAAACAAAAATTCAAATATTGCAGATATGTAAAAAATAGGAAAAAATTATACCCTATCTTTAAAGGACTCCTGTTTTATAGGTGATGGATTTGATTTTTAAAATATCAATGTCTTGTTATTGATTCCGGGTGATTATCTCATAACCTTGTCCCCCTTCATCTGTTCCTTTCCACCTACCCTCCGCCACTATTTCTTACTGGCTGGACTGCTTTCTCTAGACAGCCCAGGACTTCACTTCTTGCTGTCACAGTGACAAGATATGCTCTGCTCTCTTACCCTTATCTAGAAGATTTCTGAAAATGGAAGACCATGTGGGTGTTCTGTAAACTGTATATGTTCTTTCACTATGCACAACAGAAAACAAGCTGAGTGTACATGTGATAAGACTGTAATCAAGGAACATTAAACACATATCTAAGTGGAGGGAATTCCTTCATGTTTTGGTGAATTAGCTGGGAGGTTTTGATATCTTAGAACCAGAAGTCATCTCATAGGTAATTTAACCCAAACCATTACTTTAAAGATGAGAAAATGGAGATGCAAAGAAATACAGAGGAAAGAGAACATATTCTGACATCCAAAAAAGAAAGGTTTCAATCCTGACTCTACAACTAATTGGCTGTGCAATCTTGTCAATTTCCCTAACTTCTTTGATCCTCAATTTCTTTTTCTATGTAACTTCAAAGAGTGTTAACCACTTTACTCCACTGCCACCACCATCACTCTTTCCAGTAGAACACACCATGTTTCTTTAACTAGTTTCTGAATAACCTCTTGACTTGTTACCACTTGCAATATGTTCTTAGCCAAAGTGGACTTTAAAAACAAATAAACCAGATTGTGTCACACTTAAAGTTCTTCAAAGACGTTTCATTGGCTCCAGAATGAAATCCTGCAAAACCTCACATGCACTGATATTGTTTAGCTGTGTCCCCACCCAAATTTCATCTTGAATTGTAATCCCTATAACCCCCGTGTGTTATGGGAGGGACCTAGTGCTAGTAATCGAATCATGGGAGCAGTTTCCCCAACACTCTTCTTGTGATAGAGTGAGTTCTCACAAGATCTGATGGTTTTAAGCTCTGGCATTTCCTCTGCTGGCATTCATTCTCTCTTCTGCTACCCTGTGAAGAGGAGCCTTCTGCCATGATTGTAAGTTTCCTGAGGCCTTCCAAGCCATGTGGAACTATGAGTCAATTAAACTTCTTTTCTTTATAAATTACCCAGTCTCAGGTATTTCTTCATAGCAGCATGATAATGGACTAATAGATACACCGACTCAATCTTCCTGCCTCCCTTCTCTTCTTGGCTCTTCTCTGACCATATAGGCCTCCTTTTTCTTCCTGGGACATACAGAGCTCTTTCTGGCTTGAAGCCTTTGTGTTAGCTGTTCCGCTGTCTGGGATGCTTTCTGCCTTGTTCTTCCATGGATAGCTCCATCTCATGATTCCGGGTTCAAGTCAACCCCCATCCATGGCTCCTTTGAACATTCCACCTGAAAGACCCATCTATTGACTTTTGTGTACCATATAGCTTTGTATATTTCTTTCACAGAACTTTTCATCATCTATAATTATCCTTTCTATATTAATAGATAAAATACATTTAATTATCTGTGTCTCTTCTTATAACACAACTTCCTTGTTGACAGGGCCCTTATTTGACCAGAACAGCATTTGATACACAGGAAATAACTTCTTAAGTAATAGATATTTTTTATTAGTAACAATAATAGACATCTAATTGCTTTATATGAAATCACAGGAAATAACACCTTACTCCAGTGGGACTTCCTTTGGGCTAGAAGAGACAACCTTTAGGCTTTTGCTGTCTCCCAGGGACTAGGCAAGTCAGGGAGGGGGAGATGCTGGGCTGGGATCAGAAGATTGAAGACGATGTGCTAGAAGAATTCTGGTGTGCACAGCCAAGGCCAAGGGGGTCAGTGTTAGTAATGGCAAGTACGGCCAGGGTCTGGAGTCTCTGAATTCTGCTCAAACTCCTCCCCTGGCCACCCCCACCATGACTATACCCCTGGGAGCTGGATGTCCAGAGGGCACTCTAGGACATAAAATGCTTACTGTTGCTATCTGGGGCTGTTAGTTACTAAGCACTTTTGACTTTGGTTACAAGGAGGCCCAGCTTGCAATCTTCATCCTCTAGCATTTTGGCAACCCAGTAACAAGTCCTTGCCCAAGCCTGAACGTTTCCTCCTTAGTGGTGGTACAAGAAGTTAATCAGGGCAAGCAAAGAAGAAATGCTCAGTCCATAACAAAGGCCAGCAATTCCAGGGCAGGATGGAGGCCTCATGGGGTTGCCTATCAGCAAGAGGGCAGTCTTGAGGTTCCACACCTTGAGGTTTTACACGACCCTCAAGGGTCAGAGTTATGGTTCCACCTGGGGGTCCTTTTGGAGCCCTCAGGAGAAGTTTTATCCAATATAATCATGGAGTAAGGGAACTGGGGGCAAGGAAATTCCTCAGAGCAGCACTTTTATGTTTCATCAAGTCTGAGATAGAAGAAGGAGGTGAATATTTAATATCTTAAGTAAATTTCCAACATGGAAAGAAAGAATGTACTGATTGTAACTGCCAAAAGCCTGGGAAGCTTGGGCTAGGCTTGATTACCAAGTTCTCCTTTTCAAAGACTGAGAAGGCCAGAAGGAGTTCTGTGCTTCCTTTATCTCTCTCCAGGCTCCAGCCTGGATGGTGGCCAACCTTTTATTTGGAGTGGGAGTGAGGGAGAGGTAAATGGGCTTTCTTAAACACCAGATTTATAATTCATAGGCAAATGCCCACTCTCTGTCTCTCTCTCTCTCGCTTCCTCTTCCACTACAAAAGTGCTTTCCCTGCCTCTCCTCTCTTTAAGTGCTTATGTTTCTTGTGACTTTTGCATTCTGCACATCAAATTCATCTCACTAGTCTCGGCAGCTACCTTTCTTTCGTGTGGTTCTTCTGATCACTATCAGTAAAGAGTTGTGGGTTTAGTGTAAGAGCCTGTCTTGGGCCTTGTATTTATTATTTCTGATAAGCAGCTCAGAGGGCAAATGCTTTTTTCCTCTCTCCTAGGCCACCTCTCTTTATCTTAATTATCTCCATCTTAGTATTTTTTAAAATTTTACTGTAAGTTCTGGGATCCATGTGCAGAACATGCAGGTTTGTTATATAGGTATACATGTGCCATGGTGATTTGCTGCAACTGTCAACCCGTCATTCAGGCTTTAAGCCCCGTATGCATTAAGTACTTGTTCTAATGCTCTCCCTCCCCTTGTCACCCACCCACCGACAGGCCCTGATGTGTAATGTTCCCCTCTCTGTGTCCATATGTCTCCATCTTATTTAATCAGGTACATTTTGGGTAGAGAGTGAGAGAAGAGATATTTTGCTGTGGAGCATGAGTTACCACATTCTACTCTCAAATACAGGCAAGGTCATACTAAGACAGTGCAGCCTCCAAAGGTACGACTCAGAGGTGACTTGAACTTAGACCTTCCCACATCCATTAGGATCATGACTGAGCTGAGCACTTGGATTTGAGACTTTCAGAACTGAGGTGGTGATGGGGTTATGGGGCAAAAATAGGGGTAGAGGGACTAGATCAACCTTTGGTAATAAACAGGTAAAAGAAAGTCCTGGGCACGCATTTGAATTCTTTGGCCTATCTCTTTGCTCCCTTCTCTCTGTCCTTTTAGAGGCAAAGTACCCCTGGTAGGGTTGTGGTACTTCTCCATTTAGATACAGAAAGCCATCTCAAAGCCTTCTTTTCTCTGAATTCCTCAGGTTTGGCCAGAGCATGCCCAGTCCCATAACCCAGGAGAACATTCTCCTTACACTGTGTCTTGCTTCCAAGGTCCCTTTTATCCTCTTTGATCTTCCTCTCCTGAATCCTGCTGGCAAACTGCTTATAGATCCATCCTGAGCATTGATTTGACCTTGTGGGAAAACCTTGTTTGAATCACCAGTTCCTGTTTTGACTCTCTCTGACATGGTTTGGCTCTGTGTCCCCACCCAAATATTACCTTGAATTGTAATCCCCATAGTCCCCATATGTTGAGGTGGGACCTGGTGGGAGGTGATTGGATCATGGGGGAGTTTCCCCCATGCTGTTCTTGTGATAGTGAGTTCTAATGAGATCTGATGGCTTTATAAGTGTTTGATAGTTTCTCCTACACACACTCTCTCTCTGTCTCCTGCTGCCTTGTGAAGATGTGCTTTCTTCACCTTCTGCCATGATTGTAAGTTTCCTGAGGCCTCCTCAGCCATGTGGAATTATGAATCAATTAAGCCTCTTTATAAATTTCCCAGCCTCAGGTATTTCTTTATAGCAGTGTGAAAATGGACTAATACACTTTCTGTGTCAGAAAAGATCTCATTTGGAATAAAATCACAGAATAAACTCGAAACAATTACAGTCTAGTTCCTTCCTAATTCTAGCCTATCCGTTCCACATGAATGTGGAATTTTAATTCCTCAAACATCCCAGGACATGTACACATGTGGTTTTCTCAGCCTAGAAGTCTCTTGTTTACACTCTTCACATAAGAGGCTACTCAGAGGCCACTTTCTCATAAAAGCTTTCACTGAGTGCCAGTCTTAAATGGTCAATGGTGTTATAGTCCTTCTTTTATTTCCCTCATAGTACTTCTCTTACTGGATACTTTTAAATATGCAGTATGTCTACTTATTTAATGTCTGTCTTTCCCCTCTGGGCTATATCCTATAGGAGGGCAAGAACCATGTAGGGCAGTGAGTCTGTATCTATAGAATACCTCAAGGAGAGTCCTACAGCAGACTAGGTACTCAATAAACATTGGAAAGCAGTATGGCAGAATAGTTAAGCATATGAACCCTGAAATCAGATTGCTTAGGTTAGAATCCTTCTTTTATAACTCACTGTGTTACCTAGGGCAAATTAATTAACCAATTCCTGCCTCTATTGTCTCATTTATACAATGGGGACAATGATACTTAATTCACAGTGTTACTGTGAGTAGACACAAAATGTTTAGCAGAATGCCTAGCAATTGGGATGTCCAGGTTTGAGGTCTTGCAAGGGCAATGAGAAATGGGCTTAGCATACAAAGAGCAAAGATTTCTTAGATATGGAACCCTTCCAACCATGTAGTGTTAATAAAGGACATAACTTCCCAAATTAGAGAACAATGGAGAAGACAGATTAATGTATTTTATCTCATGCCTTATATGTGTGTTAGGTGCTATGCTGGATATTATGTACTAGAAGTTATACAGTAATTTGGCAGGGGTGGGGCAGGAGCTTAGGTGATTCAAATGCAGGTAGTAAGGCCATCAAACTGTGAAACACTAGTTTACACCATGGGTTTCAACATTTGCTCAGCCCCAGCACACCAGCATCATATCACATCTCCCATAGTCAGTGGCTGACTATGAAGGAATGTTCCTAATGGTGGGGTAGGCAGTGCTAAGGGGAATGGGAACATGTGTGTTTGCCAAAATCTCATCTTCAGGGAGACTGATGTGGCCTCTGCAGGAGAGGGGGCTGGTTCCCATCCTGTTGAGTATCATTGCAAATAGATAAAGGAAAGCAGATGCATAGATTCACCTACAGTGATTATAATGGAACATGATAAAACCAAATAGACCCACACAGGCTCCAAAGGCAACACCAGGGATGGAGCACTTAACAGTAGCTTGGGACCAGAAATGGGAGGCACTTAGGGAAGAATTTATCCATGGCTTCATTGTTTAGTGGAATCCAGAAGAGAATAGGCCAGGTGGAGACGGGAAAGAGAGATGCAGGTAGATGGAACTAAGTTTGCAGAAGTATGGAGGCATGTTGGCCTGGCTGAAGGGGAGAAGACTAACAGGCAAGTTCCGCTGCTGCAATCCTGACTCTACCATCGTCTGTCTTGATCACCATAAATATGTTTGTGATAATCTGCCAGTGATCTTCCACTATGTGACGTAGTGAGCTTGGAATTGTTCTTGATTTTCTTATCTCTATTTAAATGTATCTACTTGGATTTTCATTCTCAGAGTCTTAGTTGTTGCTAGAGGACAACTTATGCTAATGCACTATCCAAATATCTAGCAAACAAAATAATTCAGATTGTTATCCTCCCCTGACACTCCATGGAACTCTCAAGCCTTGAGAAGGCCCAAAGGTGAAACACTAAGGATAGGGACTCCATTAATCATGTCATGCTGGTAAGAGGATAGTTTTTAACAGACAGGCTTATTTTTGTTTCTCAACTGGCAATAGCAAGCCTTCAATAAGAGTTATAATGACAGTTAACCCTTTTTGAGCACTAAGTACTATGCACTCTAAGAATTACAATGAATTTTTTGAGATAGGTTTTCTTATGTATATTTTAACTACAATGAAACAGTGTTTTAGAGAAGTTAACTTGCACAGCTAGTAAGTGGCCAAGTCAGGCTTTCAATCAGGTCTGTTTGTCTCTGGAGTCACTTGTGGGTTCTGCAGAGGACATCAGCAATACTTCCTCCCAGGCTGGACCATAAGTGCTCAAGTACTTGTGCTCTTGATTTAAGTAAACGTTTCTGGTTAACAAAAAATCTAATTTTAGTAACATCCTCAATTTCTGATTGAGGGAGTTGGGGGCTTCATCTCAAGGCCAGTCTAATTTTCCATATCTGAAACCCAAACAGGCTTGAGGTTTTTAGACCATATAAGGATATCTTGGATGTGCACTGAGTGTTTCCATTTAACTTAATGTCATCTTCCAATTTCAAAAGAAATTCTCCCTGTACAACCTCAAGGTGAGAGTTCCCTTGCCTTTTTAGAAAGAACACTTGGATTGGCCTTAGGTCACCTTGGATTATATCAGTTCTTAAGTATTTAAACTTAACACTCTAATACAATCTCTGCAGTCTTATTTCATTTCTTTTCACCTAGATAGAGTTGCCTGTAGCTCCCTGACACTTATATACCCAAGATGAAAAATAGAACAAGAAAAAATCACTCTGTGGTTTATCAGTGTTTTTCCCAAGCTATTGCTCAGCAAAGTTCACATTCTACAAATCTCATTTCTTTAGTAGCTTTTTATATGAGAATATTTTTAACGAGGAGATAGAATCATTTTTAAAAATTATTAAGTGCAAAGGACCACTCTGTATTATTTTTGCAAATTCCTGTGACTCTAATAATTTCAAAACAATTTTTTAAAAAAAATTATAAAATATACACCCAGAAGAGAATATTAAAAGAACATGCATGGTTTAAAGTGAACACCAATATGCTTGCTGAACTGGTTAAAAAAATATGACATCCCATTGCACTGGAAACCTACTCCACACCATGCCATTTCCCCCTTACTAGTCACATCCCCTTGTCTCTTCCCCACAGGTACCATCTTCCTGATTTTTATGTTTACTGTATACTTATTTTTATTTATTGACTTACCACAGATAATTTGCATCACTAAACAATTTTGCATGTTTACTAGTTTACATGAGTGGAATTATTCTGCATTGTATGATTTTTTTCTATGATTTTTAAATCTAACATTATATTCCTGAGATTCATCTATCTTATTGATGTAATTTATTTATCTTCAGTGCTGTGTAGTATTCCAGTGTAATAAATCACAGTTTATTTGTCCAAACTCTTGATGATTGGTATTTGGGTTGTTCTCAGTTCAGGGAACAATTGTGCTTTAGATATTCCCTCCCATGTTTCTGAATGCAAGTAGGCAAGAGTTTCTGTGGGGTATATAGCTAGGAGTATAATTAATGGATTATAACATAAACATATATTTAGCTTTATCAGGTGATAGCAGAAATTCAAAGTTTGTACCAATTGACTCTCCCACCAATAGTGTATGAAAATCCCCATTGCACTACATCTTTACCAAAACTTGATATTGTCAGACTTATTTTTTCTACTATATAATGAATATGTAATGATTTTTATATATTTTTTTATCATATACATTCAGCTTGTTTTTTTTTTTTTTTGAACTTTTATTTAAGCTTAGGGGTATATGTACAGATGTTCAGGTTTGTTACATAGGTAAATGTGTGTCATGGGGGTTGGGTTATTTCATCACCCAGGTATTAAGCCTAGTACCAATTAGTTATTTTTCCTGATCCTCTTCCTCCTTCCAACCTTCACCTTCCAATAGGCCTCAGTGTATGTTATTTCCCTCTGTCCATATGTTCTCATCATTTAGCGCCCACTTGTAAGTGAGAACATGTGGTGTTTGGTTTTCTGTTGCTGTGTTAGTTTGCTAAGGATAATGGCCTCCGGCTCTATCCGTGTCCCTGCAAAGGACATGATCTCATCCTTTTTCTGGCTACATAGTATTCCATGGTGGTATGTACCACATGTAAAAATCCAGTCTACCACTGATGAGCATTTGGGTTGATTCCATGTCTTTGATATTATGATTAGTTCATTCAGCTTGTTTTTAACAAAATTGAGCATCTTTTCAATAATTTAATAGTTGTTTGAATTTCTCTTCTATCAAGTGTCTGCTCAAGTCCATTGCCCATTTTGTATTGCATTTTTGACCCTTATTGATTTGAAGGATTTATTTTAATATTTCTTGGATGTGAGTACATTCTTGTTTATATGTATCATAGATCTCCCAGTTTTTGGTTTACCTTTCACTCTCTTTATGGTATCTTCTCAAAAACAGATGATTTTAATTTTAATGTTGTTAAATTTCCTAATTTTATCCTTTTTGTGTTTTCTTTTGTTTAAAAAATTCTTCCAACCTGAAGTCATGAAAATATTTATCTGTGTTATTTTCTGAAAAGTTTGTAGTTTTGGTTTTCATGGATATATCTTTAATCCACTTGGAACTGATTTTGTGGATGATATAAAGAAAGAATCTAATTTTACTTTTCTCCTGTGGATAACCGAAGCTGAAAAGTCTGTCCCGTCCTCAGTGCTTTGAACTCTGTCATACGATAAGTGTACATACATATGTGAGTCTGATTCTGGGTTCTCTATTGTATTACATCACTCTTTGTCTATGCCTGCACCAACTCAACACTGTCTTAAATATAGTAACTATAATATGCTTTGATGTCTGGAATAACAAATTTCTCATCCTCATCTTTGAGTGACTTTCCTTTCTTGGTCTTTTGAACTATTAGAACCAGATGATTAAGTTCAATTTAAAGTTTTTCGGAAGAATTGGTTTGTTTTTTATTACTGAGTTTTGTAATCCTTGAGTTTAATCTCTCTCTCATTTATTTGTGAATTCTTTAATTTCTATAACAGATATGACAGGCCAGGTTATGCTGTGGTTACTGACAATCTCAAAAGCTCAGTGGCTTAATACATTAAGGTTTATTTCTTGCCTATGCCACATGTCTGTTGTGGGTCATCAGAGCATCTGCTCTGTGTTATCCTGTCTCTGAAACCTGGGCTGATGGAGCATCCACCATCTATACCTTCCTTGATTGAGTGGCAGTTGGAAAGAGAGCTGAATAGCACACTAGTTCTTAAAGCTTTCACTCATCTTTCGTTGTTCACAGAAAGTCTCATTGGTCATGCTAAGAGTAGGAGGAAAAACAGACACAACTATGAATACCAGAGTATATTTCAGTCAACTTTTATAGTTTTCTAACCATCTTACACTTATTCCAAAGCACTTCATATGTTTGATGACACTTTCAAAACTTAACCTTCTATTTGCTTCTGATATATAGAAATGTAATTCATTTTAGTATGCTGATTTTACATTTGGTAACTTTGATAAATTCTCTTATTAATTCAATAACTTATCTATGGTCTATTTTGGATTTTCTACATACTGTACTAAGTTATCTGTGAGTGATAATACTTTTGTTTCTTTTTTTCTATTTTGATCTTATTTCTTTTTCTTGCTAACTGCTCTGCTAGAATCTGTAACACAATGTTGAATAAAAGTGATAACAGCAGATAGCTTTGCCTTGCTCCAAATCTCAAGGCCAAAGTTTTGATTTTTTACCATCAAGTATGATGTTTTATAAATTATTTTCTTTGGTAGAAACCCCTTTAGTAGTTTCTTTTCTATGCCCAATTTGCTAAGTGTTTAAAAATAATCATGAGTGAGTGTTAGAGAACACCTTTTCTGTATCAGTTGGGATGATCACGTGATTTTCCTTTTTGTTTCATTTGCTAGTGATGTGAAGTGAATAACATTAGCTAATTTTCTAACATTAAATAAACCTTGCATTCCTGAGATAAACCCACCTTGGTCTTAACAATGTATTAGCATTTATATATTTTTTCTGTGTTCTGATTTTACTATTTAGGATTTTTATACCTGTATTCATGAGATAGACTGGTCTGCAATCTTCCTTTCTCATACATATCTTTGTTAAGTTTTGATATTGAGGTTATACCATTGTGTTGTATATAACTAACTGGTGAAACCATCTGAGCTTGCATTTTTTTTGCAGAAAGATTTTTGTTAACTCACTATGTTCTTGTCTTCAATGCCTTTTAAATAAATTCTTAGTATTCTTCTTTCTTACGATATTTTTCCCTCATTCTTTTTAGATCTATTGTTTGCTATTATTTAATGTTACAGTTATTTATTAAAACTCAGCAACACAATGTGTATCTATCTGCCTGTGGGTACTTGCTTATTAAGCCAGAGACCCATCCCCTAGCCTACAAACACATATTCTCCATTATGGATAACTTCTTAGGTAACAAAACAGGAATGAAATCCTGACACTTGACCTTTCTTATCTTTTAATTTTCAACTGCCCTCAGCCCCTATGTTTCCTGCAACTTCATCTTTCTCTTCTGATTCTACACCCACGCTCTGCAGAATCATGTCAGTGGTGAAGCGGTGGAGTAAGAACTTGTTGCCACCCTTAGTTGGCCCACATGTGATGCTGACTGTAGGGTCAAGGTCCAGTTGGCTTGAGCCTCTGCAGGGCATTTTTATCACTCCCAGGTTTTTCCATGGTGATCTTCTATCAGACTCACTCCAGGATTCACACCAACATTTCTCTCCTTTTAACTTCTTCTTTTAGTAGAAACCACCAAAAAGCACTAGGCTGGAACCTAAGAGACAATGAAAGTAAAATTACGCCCATGTGTAAAAAATAAGAACAACACAAATCAAAACAACAACAACAAATGTACATGGAAAATTTATTTCATTCAAAGAAGAATGAAAGGAAGACAGAATGAGGCTATGGCAAGTATATTAGTACTGATTTTATGTCAATTGGATCTAAAAAATCATATATATTTTTTGAGAATAGTTATGTTTATGGAGAGTATGTGTCTGGAATAGTACTAAGTGTTTTGCAGGCACTATTTCATTTAACCCCATGGTATACTAGATTATACCCAATTTATAGATCAAGAGACTAAGGATAAATCACTTGCCCAAGGCTATGCAATAAACTGCTAAGTGCTACACCTGAAACTCAAACCCAGCTCTGTTTGGCTCTCTAACCTTGAACTTAACTTCTACATGGCACTGCTTCTATCACACGTCAGCCCACACAGTTCAGACAATGGAGGGACATTGTTTTGACAAGAACTTAAAAATGGAACAGCTAGAAGCAGGTAGAACTGATTAGTTCCAGAGCCAGACATATCATGAGGCATATCATTCAAACTGGAATTCTGAAGAATTAATTATAACTGTTAGCAAACAGTCTGAACCTTTCAGGTTTGTGTTTGGAATTAAATTCCCATTACTAAGAGGGAAAACTATCACTCTTTACTTCATTTCACTGTCAGTACACTTTTCTTCTGTCACTCATTATAGACATTCTGGAATTGCATGCTTGAATGCAACAGGGGTGTGGGTAGGGGGAGAAAATAGGGGATGGTAGATGCCCCAAGTTTCAGTCAGTTTGAAAATCCAGTCAATCATTAACGGACAATGCTTCTTGAGTGTGATAATTTTTTTTAATAAATATACTTGGGACTACTATAAACTATATACTCTTTTATCTTTAAATTGGAGTCCTTTATCTCTCCCTTGATTGCTATGTAGGCTTTATCTACTGATTCTCAATATCAGGGAAGAAACTAATGATTGTGAACGTTGACCCCTCTTTCCAAGAAGTTGGAGTGCCTTGATCCTAATAGGAGATGATTTATTAGCTCTACCCTCAAAAGAGGCCTCTGAAGACAACCTCCCCTCCTGCCCCAGAATGAACTCTTCTAATCTATAGTAAGGGTCACATATGGAGACTCAGTCATCTCATCTCCTCTGATATCCTTCAGCAACTTTCCATGAGTTGTGGGTTGTTGTAGAGATTGTAAGATAGGGCAGTGATGGGGCTGAACTGGGAGGGATTGTGGAAAGTAAATAAAGGCATAATTCTTACATGCCTGGGCTAGAGATATTGCACTGTGTGTTCTCTCATGGTTGGTGGGAATCATGAGATCAGCAAAATTTCTGAAGATTTTTGTTGCCAGATTGGTATCTGTATTCTTTATGTTATTCCATAATCCCAAGTCACAGCTCTGTGTGTGTGTGTGTGGGTGTCTGTCTCACTCTCTCTGTGTGTGTGTGTATGTATGAAAGAGAGACAGAGAGAGACACAGAGAGAAAGAGAAAGAGAGAGAGTATAAGAAAGAAAATGCAAGATCCCATGGGAGTAAGTGAATGGATTTGAAGATAATTTAAATGAATCAAGATATCTTACCTTTGCAGTAGATAGTTTTTTACACTAATATTAGAGATAACCCAAGAAAAAACAACAAAACTAGTGGCCCCTCTAATGAAATATATCACTTATCTCTCCAAATCATGCTCCTCAGAAGAGTCACTGGGTGACTTGATGAGCTTGCATTGGTAAAAAGAATAAGTGTCTTTCATGGGTGGCAGGATGGATCTGAGAAGCTCTGGGATCACAGATGTCTGAAAGAATGTCCTCTTGTAACTTCAGGTGGAAGTTGTCCCTGAGAATGTCCCACTCTAGAGCCAGATCAAATGAACATAGTATTATACAAAGCAGTACTAGTATAGGAACCATTCTCCTCATCTCTCCACAATGGGGCCCTGTGACTTGACACAAGGCTTACAAATAGAGGCAATGCCTCTCTGAGCTCTTTTGGCTTTCAACTTACCCTTTGAAACAATTATCCCTTGACCTGTTCAAAGTAGTTCAGTTGTGTGATCCTTTTGATTGGTGATTGAGCATTTGTACAAGATAAAACTGGAAAGCTAAATTGTATCTGAATCTTACAAGGCCTTTAATGGCCTGCTAAGGAGTCATTGCAAGTTGTGGAGAAAAAAGGGGCAGCTGATGATAGTACACCTTAGGAAGCTTCATTTGGTACAGATTTAAGAGCAAATTGGAGATAGAGAACCTACTTAAGATGCCAATATAGTGACCTAGTGAAAAAATACAAAGGGTTTAATTAAACTGGAGCATGGGAAGAAGAGAATAAACATAAGAAACACTAAGAAATAGAACAGGCAGACATTGGCAGTGTGAGATGAGTACAGCAGATCTAGCACTCATTTTCTTCTCTTCCTCTTCCCAATACATTCTCAATTTTGTTTAGAAATGCACCCCAATCGCTTGAACCAGGAGGTGGAGCCTGCAGTGAGCTGAGATCATATCACTGCACTCCAGCCTGGGCAACAGAGTGAGACTCCATTTCCAAAATAAATAAATAAATAAAGGACTCCTTTTTCACATAATTCTGGGCTTCAGGAGAAGGAAGTTGGCTCCCTTCTAAGTAACTGTGGGTAGATTCTGGTTATCTTATAAGTCAACTGTACCTTGTCAAGGGATTGGATTAGAGGTGGGCCTGTGTTCACTTCTAGCCAGAGTGATGTGAGTTATTATCCTCGTAAGGTTATCATGAGGATCTCGTCAGATAAAGCATATGAAATGCCTGTCACTAACAGGCACTGAGTACATTTTGGCTGTCCAGCATCTCAATTCAGTATCTGTCATGTGGGTCCAGGAAAGTTATTTTCCCAAATCATAGCTACTAGCCTGTTGGTGTAGACTTCAGTTTTAGCACGTTGCTGTATAGAATAAAGGATGGATAAAGACTGAACTGAAATGAACCAAAAGTGAGAGAGCACAGAAGGATGAAGGTGGTGGTTGCATGTGCGGAGAGAATTGGCTGGCTGTGTTAGAAGGAGGGCTAAGTATTTTTGTAAAGGCTTAGTTTAACAGGGTGGTAGAGTATCAGATGGGATAAACTGCAGGCTATTTTAAAAGGGAAAAATTGAGTTAACCACCTGTTTCTTCTATGTTACTACAAGCATCATATTTGAATGGTTTTAATAGTAGTTTTAAGTGCCAGATTTGTTGGCATTGGGAAGCATAAAGGAAGGTGCCATAAGAATACTAAGCCTCACATTTTTTAGTTGTTACAAATCAGGGATTAAGAGACTTGGGATTTGAGTTCTGTCTAATAGCCTCTAAACCTGTCAACTAAATGAGAAGCAAAATCACATAACTGCTTAATATCATGTAAGAAAAGCAACTTGGTATCCTTGTTCAATTAGATGGGTGGCTCTGATGTTGCACCAACTTCAGTCTTCCTTGTTACTGCAGGAGCTCAGTTGCCAAAGATCTGGGTACTGGAAGACAGGCTAGCTATGTGGCAATAAGCAGGGATCTGAGGGAGGGCCCAAATTCCTTTTTCGGCTAAATCACACATATTCAGTCTTCTTATGGGCCATCCCAATGCCCCAAGGAGCCCCAGCAGATACTAAACATCCAATGAAACTGCAATAAATAGAAATTGACCTCATTTGCTTATTGCTTCGGTGTAGAATTTCTGGATGTAGAAGAGCAGACTGAATATTAGAACAAATTAAATGACAATTTTGAATGCTGTAATAATATATTTCCTGGTTACAAGAGCTTGGGTGTTATTTTTCTGCTAGTTGAATACATCTCACTCGAAAAACACAGATGTGTCTTGGCAGGTCCTGTACAACCCCAAAACATACAGTAAGAGACTCAAATGTAGTTATTTAAATTACTTAATGAAAGCAGGAGTCCTTGCCCAGCTCAACTGTTGTAAATGTTAACAACATCCGAGTGCTTGGCCCTGGCCTTGGATCATAATTCTCTTGGATGTAGGTGACAGAAGAGCTATAGGAGTAGAGATTTTAGAAGTTGGGGCAGAAGTGTTGTTCCTTTGTTGCATCCTTTCTCTCCTTCCAATTTCTGTAGCAGTAAGAATAGATATGTCAGATTACTTGGTTCTCCCATAGGATGGAGCCTGGGTGTCTTGACAAAACCATGGCAAGTACCCGAAGCAAGCCTTTCTCTGCAGAACCCAAGAACAATAAGAACTAAAGCTGCAACTGATTATTTGTTAAGTACCAGTCACTATGCTTTACCTGGATTATCTCATCTAATCCTCCCAAAAAAAACCCATAAGGAGAGGACTGTGGTTATCACTGTATTACAGATGAAGAAACAGAAGTGAAGAGAAGTTAAATACCTTGTCCAACATCACACGGCTAGGTAAGTGGCAGAACTGAGACTTGAACCTGAACTCACGTTACTTAGATGCCAAAGCCAACATTCTTAACCTAGACTGAATTGCCCTAAGCCTACAGCCCAGTGGGTGTGGAGTGTTGTAAACCTGAAGATGGCAAATAATCCCGGGGCCTTTGGATGTTTCTCAGTGCTGGGAGACAGATTTTTGGTACCAGACCTTGTGGCTTCTTGAGCGAGTGAGCTGTAGTCATAGGGTCAGCTTAATAAAAAGATTCCCTTTCACCCTTCATACAGGGACAATGAAACAACATGAGCTATGAATACTCATCATGTGCTTAGGAAAAATTCTAACAGAGTTAGCTGGGGTAAATCTTAGGTGATCTGGAGTTCAAGAAGGCTCACTAGTTCACCATCCAGAGCCTGGCTTCAGGGCTGGCTAGCTCTCCGCACAGCCTCACTCATGCCATGTTATTTCTCAATAGGTGCTTGTTGCTTTGCTTATTGTCAGGCACCATGTTGGATTCTATTCCTACCAAGATTCCATATAGATAGAGTATTTGGTTCTCTCTTTCTGGCAACTCATCATTTTCTTTTGCTCATTCTCAAAAAATAAAATATAAAATAAAATAGAAAGAAAGAAATGGTCTTGCAGAGATCCTTTAATTATCTCAGATTGAGTCTTCTTACCTTGGACTCTTCAGAACAGGAGATTCTCATTTTCTTTGGCCTTTCATGCCATGGTCAACCGAAGTTCTTCCTAAATTTCAACCAAAATTTGTGCTAAATTATTTAGGCTCTTTTCCTCTTGTCCTACTTGCATTCTTATTTGGAAACCAACTACATGGGAAGAGGAGGTAGCTAGAGAACAGAGTGGGTGCTGTGTGGATCGATTGAGTCCTGACTCAAGCTCAACTTTTTAGAAGTTGACAGCTGCACTGCTTATTCAAAAGAATGTATTCTTTCTATGTCTATTTTTATATCCTTAGAGCACTAGGAAGCCTTTGTTTGAAGGGAGGTGATCTATCTCAAGAGACTGAGCAACATGAAAAATAATAGGGGTTTCAAGCATTTCAGGTGCCTAAAAATTGCTCTCTTTTAGAAACAATCCTTCTGCTTTTGAAACAGTTAATTGAATAACGTTTACATTCATAACACTACAAGAAATCGTCCAAGCCCATGTGCAGTTGTGACAGCTGGAAAGTATTTTTCAGCCATCTTCATGCCTTAGACCCTATAGACCCTTTGGTGCCCCTTCCCTCCATCTCTGGAAGCCTATAAAATACATTTTCTTCTGCTGACATTGCAGCATGAACTTTCCATAGCAACTTATTCCCACACCACCTGTTAATAATGCCAAGAGTAATGCATTTAACTCCCTGCATACTGTGCCAAAATGTTTACACAATTCAGCTTATTTCAGAGTTTAAAGACCAGACATAAATCCTAAACTAGCTGTGTCCCTTCCAAACACTCAGGGAGTTGGTTGCAACATTTTTGCGGGTAAGATTGGGCAGATTTTTCCCGGCTATTTTTTAATTAAATGAGGGGTAGTCCTTTGAGACTACTTTGCTAACTGTTTGGGCTCATCAAAAGTGAACTGTTTTGCAGAATGTGGCCAAGTATGAGTGCATCTGTTCAGTTAAATATCAGCTTTATTGGAAATGTCCTTAAAACAAGAACCAAAACTTGCAAACTGAAAATTTGTTAATATAAATATCTGAAGATTATATCTATAATTCATTATCTGAATTAATAAGAATGTAAATTATTTCATTGTTTATAATTTTAGTTTATATTTGTTATTATGTAATTAATTCTCAAGAAAATGTGGTACAGCACAAACCAAAACCTACATTTTAATGCCAACAAACCTGAGACTCACACTAGGAAGACATCTGCCTAAGTTCACATGGCTGGTAGGTGATAGAGCTGGGATTTACTCTCTGACGTGTTTGCTTTTAAAGCCAGGACTCTTTCAACTACACCATAATTTTCTAAAATGGTTTTCTTCGAATATCGCATGAGGAGATAGTAATAAGCATGTCTATAAAAGAATGTGCTATGGTTAAGTAACCTTTGAAAACTTGATACTATATTTTTCTCTTAAAAATTTACAATGCACATAAGCATACTAAAGGCTCTGAGAAGTCCTGCAAAAAAGAAACCTGTTTCATTCTGTGCAATCCAGCAGTTTCCAAAATTTCTTGAGCACAGTGCACTTTTTCCTTAGCACATCCATCAACACCCAGAGGAGAAGAGTCTGTGGAAAAGACGTGTAGGAGACACTGTACGCAACCAGGCTGTTCCCCAACTATCCTTGAATGCCCCTACGGCCAGCTCGCCTTTCTTCTTAACTTGGTCTCCAAGTGCGTTTTAAAGAGGACATATATAATCCTATTTTCTCTCCTTCCAGTAATTCTTTATTCATCACTCCAGGCATCTCTCTCAGTAATGCTTTAATCTGACTTCCTAAAAAAGATCATTCCTTCCCCCTTTCTGCATATTTTGAAACAAGTAACAAAATAAGGCATGGATTAATAAAAAAGCTTAACGCGTTTATTCAGATCCCCAGAGAGTCAAACACCATATTTTCATCTGAAAACTTCTACTTAGTGCAGCAGAACTCTCTGCTTGAACAAACATTTTCATGAGACCCTACATAGTGACAAAGCCAGATGAATTGGCCAATTCCTTTAGAAAGTATTTGGTATCATGTACACATGGTCTACATCTATAATGATGTCACTCTTGGGTAAATGGCCTCATGAATAATGAATTAGTAATTCCCAAGATTGTGAATAATAACTTTTTAATGAAACACTATTGTCCACTAAATAACTAGTGCTTAAAACTAAAAAGCTTGTTTACAATCAATCTAAATATTTGAAGATAAATCTTAAGTTCTAACCAGAATGTTCAATTTTCTTCCAAATGCCTAGCATTGTATAGATATAGCCAAGAATGTTGAATCATTGACTAATTCCTTCCTTTCATTTCTTTAACTTGTCCAGTTTACATTGTACTAATCTCTGGGTGCTTTATATTATGTAGACAATCTTATTGTCAGCTGGCTCTATGCCAAAGACCTTTAGTTATAAATATTAATTACCTTTTTTTGGCAGATAAGTAACATGGAAACTAGGTAAAACCAAGAAAGAATAGCCATCCATGCTCCTCCTGAAAGAATTTTGAAGTTAAAATTCACTAAAGCATGCAAATTTCTGTTATATACTCCTTGATCTTTTCACTCTTTGCCACATACATCTAAAGTTATATTTCTCAAAGGATCCTAAAACAAGATTCAAAAGTGAAAATGTGGAACCACGGTTTGGAGTATGCAGCATAGAAGAGTCACCTGAAACTAAACTAAAATGAGCAATTTAAAAACATGAAGGGGAGAAATGACCTGACAAAGAAAGATATCAAAGAATTCTGAGCCAGAGTCCCAGGTAAAATTGTCAAAAACTTGCAGCTAAGAATAAAATCAGGAATTAGACAAAATGTTGCTCTATTGGACTGGATTTCCTCCAGGTCAACAATCACTGAGTCATTAAGAAAGCTGAGAGTCCAAGAGTCTGATTCCTGTGACAGGTCTCCATCCCCAGATGAAGTTAGTGTGCTGGCTTAGCCACCTCTGCAGGGCGCGGACTCCAGCATGAAGAGCGGAAGTCAAGTCTCCCTGTATCTGGCTGTGTTCCTGGTCAGTTTGCATTCTCAACCTCAGAGTAAGGGGGTATGATTTAAATGTGAATGTTTCTTAAAGTTCAGTTAATCCAGAGTGTTTGCAAAAGACCAAATGCTGCAGACCAATGATGGTTTTCTTATACCAAGAACAAAATTAAATGTTGTCTATCAGCTGGACTAGGGAAAACATGATCCAAGCCACATAATATGCAAGTAGCATAACTACATGCTACGATAATCACCATGATCATCTCACCATCAAGCTTGTAATGATTCCAGAGTAATGAAGAGGTTGGATCATGCTAGCCATACCCTTTCAGCTGACCAGGCTGATCATCCTTATGATTAAGGATATTGTTGAGTTTGCTTTCATCAGATAGTATCACATTTGCCCTCTCTTTGGAGAGAGTGGCATCTGTGAATACATTTTTTTATACAGGAGTTCTGCTTACTTTTCGATGAGCAACTTGCCGAAGTCTGCTGTCATAGAATCCCAGAGCCAGCAAGGTCCCTGGGGAGTCATGGAGGCCACATGTCCATGCTGCACACAAGCAGGGTCAGGACGGTCACATCTGGCCATTGTAGCTCATTTATACAGCTGGGATCCAGAAACATCAGTTTCGCTGTGCATGCTGTGCTAGCACCCCACAGAGCCCTGGCCTCAAGGAGATGTGAAGAGCTCCATTCACAGCACTGGGTTCTACACACCCAGGTTACTCACGGGTGACCAGGTGACACTGCATGTTATGATTTGAGAAGAACCAGAACTTGTGTTCTCAGAATTTCCCCATCTGCTGGCACCATGCCTGAATTTCCAACCATTAGATTCACTCCTGTGGGTTAAAAGATAATTTCTGCTTTCTTTTCCCCTTTAGCACAAAAAAACCCTTTTAACATCAAAACACTTTACAGGTCTTCCACATAATAGTTATAGTTTTAGTTTCTGATGACTCAAAAAGATGCAAACAACTATAAAAATTTTTGTTATGCTCTTATCTGGATTCACACCTAATAAAGTATAATAACATCTTCATATGTTAGAAAAATACCCATGTATTTATGGGCTATAATATTTATCAAACCTAGAAACAATGCTTGGTAAACACATGGCTTCATGGATCTCTAGTTCTGCATTCTTTCTCCTTCCTCTCCCACCACACACCCCATGTTTTATCACCAAGATTTATGATCTACTGATTGAAGCCACTAAATTAAGCAGCATTTTATAAGCTTGTGTTTTCTGGGACACTGTTCCACAGGGTACAAAATAAGCATTCAAAAAAAAAGTTTGGAAACAGCTGGGTTATACAAAGTCAAATAGTTCTCTTTATTGCAGGACTTCTCAGAGCCTCTAATTTCTGACATGCATTTTAAGTCACTAAGAAGATGTTACGGATTTCAGCATTCACTAAACCTCTTAAACCATACCTTTCCTAGGCATATCTATTGACCTATATGGGAACAACATTCTGAAGAGCAATGATTTAGGAAACACTGTCTTCAGAAGATTTCTGTTGAATATAAACATACAACGTGGGTGAGGGGAACTAATGAGCCTTTTTGCTTCCAATAAAAGATGTCGAATTGTCAAGAGGAGGGTCCTAAAGGAATAGCTTCTCGAGTGTCTCTCCTCTAAGGAGCCCGAAGCACATAAACAGTATAGCTTATTGTCTCGTGACATTTATGGTGATAATTATTATCTCATTAAATTTTCCTCCTTCTTCATAAAAATAAAAATAAAAGTAAGCCCTCAGAGGCTAAGAGAGTAAATCGCTCAGAGTCAGTCAGAAAATCAGGTCACACAACGAATGGAAGCATTTTGGTACCACTAAGATAAATGTTCTCTAGATATTATATAAGAAGACAGCATGTAGAATTTCTGTCTAGGCTGGATTCAGGTTTTGCTTATTTGTTCTGTACCTCATTCAAGGTAAATTTCAGTGACAGAGTGGAGAGGACTTTGCTGGCTGTTGCTCCATTATAGCAAATGTGTTATGGGCAGCTGTGGGCTGGCTAAAAACTGCCTTCTGATGACTCCACCAAGTGTCTCCAAGCCTTAACTCCCTCTGATTACCCACATTCTCTCACTTCAGACATATGCTTGAGTTCCCGATTTCACCTGTTAGAGCTTCAGCCTCTTTACACTTGAGATTTGGATTCTTGTTGAAATTCTGACCTCCCTGGAGCAGATAGAAATTTAAAGGCATTATTCTTTAACAATCTTGGCATGCCACCAAAACAGGACTTTAGAGGAATATGTAGCAAAGCAAGGAGCATTCAGGTACTGGGGACAGACCTGCTGAAGCCACCTAAGAGGGTGTCTGTCTCTTCATAGAGACCCAATGAACCCCAGGGGAGCTTGTGTTGTCCCAGTTAAGTGGCAAGCTTAAACAGCCAAGTAAGTGAAGGTAAAACAAAGGGTAGACCATCTGTGCTTGCAGACACAGCTAAACTAATGTGAGGGAGAAAATACAGGCAATTATCTAGACATTTTAGAGCCTCAAGCAATTCTTCCTCAATCAAGTGAATATATCAGGTTGGAGAGAATTTTGGAATTCAGGTTACTAGAAGAATTGTTTCAATTTGTCATTCTCTGTTCATATGTAGACGGTGCTAATGAGAACATATTTGCCACTCATTTATCTCAGTGGAGACATAATTTTGTTTTACAGCCTTTTCGCATGACATCATGTTGATCAGTTAATAATTTATCAAGAACCTCTAGCCAAATATTAAAACAAATGTACACCATAACACGTCACTGTATCTTTTCTTTGAACCATTCAGAGAGACAGGCAGAAAGTCAAATTGCAAAACATCTGCTTCTTCATGTCTTAATATCATGTAATTTTAACTTTCCATGCAATTAGAGTGAAAATCATTCCAATTCAAAGGCATGAACCAATATGGTACTCCTATTAAGTGTTAAAACATTCATTCTGTCAAATAGGGAAAAAAATTGGTTCCCTTCGAGATTTTCTCCATTAAACTAGTTTCCTAATTACTACATGCTATTTAAATAGCTTTGACTGCACTTTTTATCTGAAATGATACAATTCAATTAGCCTGTAAAAAATTGTATGTCTCTATAGGCTAATTGAACTTCTTTCTAAGTGACAAAGAACTCTCACAACAAATCTGATCTCTATCAGAGGACATAGATATTTATTAAAATATTCTTAGTAGCTACCATCATTCTTCTTTTCCCTCCTTATCACCCCAAACTCAATTCCATTTTGTTCTCTGAATATAAAGTATTATAATTAATAGTCATAGCAGTGTCAACTATAATTTGTTAAGTATCTACTTGGTACCTGGCAGGTTATATGTATTATTTTATTTAATTTTTAATAGTGGTCTAAGATAATAAATAGCCACATTTTATATATTAGGAAATGATACTGAGTAATAATTAGAAAGCTTTTTTCATTTGCTTAGTCTCCAAAGTGAGATTTAAACTCAGCTTTTCATCACCATAGTTTGTGCTCTTAACCATAGAGCCTGTCCTAACCTTTATTCGCCCTTCAAATATCATTTATGCAAGAGAATTGTCTATTTCTTTAGTTAATTAAACTGCTAATGTAAGAGAAAAATTTTTCTTTGTATCATTTTTTTTTCAAATATACACAAAACTAGAGAGAATAGTGTAATTAATCCCCATATATACCCAATGGTATATAATCCCCTACCTATCCCACTTGTTTAATTTTTCTCTCCGTATCTTTTTCAGGAGTATTTAGGGCAAATTTAAGCCATCATATCATGCTATCTTTGAATATTTCAGGATATAGCTCTATCTGGAGACTTTTCCAGCTTAGCCACCATGCTGTTATCCTGTTATCACACTCAGCAAAGTTATCATCTCACATCTAGTCTGCAGGCGCAAGGTCCTGGCAGGAAACAGATCTCATATTCAAAAGAGGTAATTGAAGATTTTTTTAATAAAGGGACTATTTACAAAGATGTGGCAAGGGTTAAATGAAGTCAACCAGAGATGGTGCAGTATCTGGAAGCTCATAATTATGCACAGCTGTTACCGTCCATGGCCTGAAGAAGTTAAGGGAAGAGGCATGCTGGAACTTGGAGTAAATAGCCTGGTAAGAGGAAAGGAGCTGGGAGAATAAACACTTTCATCACTCTCCTTTCACCCTCAGAGGTCCTCTTCGTACCTCCCAGTCTGAATCTAAAGGACAAGGAATGCCAGGTAATTTAGCTCAGGAGTTGGCAAACTTTTTCTGTAAAGGGCCAGACCATTCATATTTTTAGTTTTGGGGCCATACCCAGTCTCTGTGCCATTTTCTTCTCTTTTTAAGATAACTTTTAAAAAATGTAAAAATCACTTTTAGCTCACAGGCTATATTTAAACTGGCCACTTGCCAGATTTGGCCCACAGGCCATAATTGTCCATCCCTTTTAGTTTGTAAAGACCAGCCTCCAGGGGTACAGAGAGAGTCAAGAAGGGTTTCAAGTGGTTCTAGAAGAGCAAATGGAAAATATCCAGGAAGTCACAGACAAAGACAGCTCATTCAAATAAAGATCCCAATGAGAGTCACACATCACACTTAGTAGCTATGTCTATTTATTCTATAAAGTTTCTCCCTTCCTTTTGGATTAATACTGTTGATTTGTTGGAGAGACAAAGTCTTTTGTCCTGGAGACAAAAAATTTGGCTAACTGCTTCCTTGTTGTATCCTTCAAGGTGTTTTTCTACCTTTCCTGTAAACTGATATAAGGTTTAATTAGATTTAGATTCAAACTTTTAGGAAATAATTCAAAGTTGGTACTATATACTTCCAATTACATCATATCATGAAACGTGTAATGTTTATGGCTGTCCCACTTTTAGTGATGCTAAGATTGATCACTGGGCTCAGGCACTGTCAGCCTCATGTTTCCATGATCAAATTTCCTATTAATCTTATATCTACTGTTTTACAACTTCTATTGATGATTATTTCCTAAATTCATTATTGAATGAGGTATGTAATATGGGGATATTTAAATTCTATTATTTCTTCTGTGTTTATTAGCTAGGATTCTTCTGTAGACTTTCCTTCATTAGCTATTTGATTACCTTAAAATATAGTTAATATTGGAAATGGAGAATAAATGCCTGATTTTGTTCCTTTACCAATTATAACTTTGTTCCCTAGAGATCCTCAGTAGTGATCAATGAGCTTTTAAGAAATATTATTTTGAATCTATGAGATTGTGAATATATACACACACATATATACATATATATATGCACAAATCCATAAATATAAAATATTTAAAATATGCACACATATATCAATTTATTGAAAACATTATTCCTTGTGTTTCTTATATTGCTCCATCTTAAATAAATGACACTTCTTCATGTTAGCTCCTGTGTCTTTTTGTATGTGGCTTAAAACAAAAGAAATTGATTTTCTAAGTTTCTAAATCAACATGGCAGCACATCTGTACTACCTCCATAGGCTCTAGGGGAGATTTTTTTCCTTGCCTTTCTCAGCTCTGGTGGTATCAGCATTCTTGGGCTTGTGGATGCCCTACTCAAGAGACTCATATAGGCTTCTGTTTTTACATGGCCTTCTCTTTTTCTATGTGTCCCCTTTTCTATGTACCTCTTGTCATATGATCACCCATTATTGGATTTAGGGCCCACCAGATAATCCAGGATGAGCTTATCATAAGACCTTTAACTTAATTACATGTGCAAAGACCCTTTTTCCAAATACAACAATTCAAAGATTCTGGGGATTACTATGCGGGAATTTTAGCGGGGGTACCATTCAACCCACTACAAATGTCTTTTTGTTATTTATTTTGTAATGATTGATCTATTAACAGAAATTGTGTTTTAGAGGACCATTAATGAGTTACAAATTATAATATCATAAATGTCAGAGATATTGGTTGGCATTTTGGTTTCTATCAATATCACCTATAGTAAAAGTTTACTGGTGACCTATGACATATACAGTTATCAAATTGATGATAATAAAGCAACTACAAACAAGAAAAATTGCATTATTTTTGCTGATAAAATTATTGGCTTTTTCTGCCACTGTGGTTCGTATATGTATTTGTGTAGGGAGGGAGGAAGAAAGTAAGGTCAAAGGTTAAAAATATAATAGGATTCATTAAATAGTCTTAATTCCACTTGATAACAAAAACTTGAATTGGCCTGTCCAATTTTCAAGGATTCATGTTTTCTCTCCATTATAAATTTCCTAACCGAATGGTGTCCCACCTCTTTTATATAATAGTAGAATGGCTTATCCATTCTGTAATAGCATAAAAGAGTTAGAAGCCATAGAATAACCAGATGTATTTTCTCTATGATGTATCTTTTGAAACAGAAAAAGTAGAGAAAATGTTAAAATTTTTGTTTGAAATACATATGGCTCTGCTTCAAAGAATCACCATTTCTAAGAGAGAAAACTCCTGAGTGCATTATCAGCATTCAGAAAGATGTTACATTGTCAAAGCTGCATTCCATTCTCCAGTGTTATCATAATGACTACAATGTGGACCCCTGTGCCCTTTTGATAGATTTCTTATTCTTGGCAGAACAAGATAGCTTGGGCTCATTTGAGGTATTTCTTGCCCTACAACTGAAATCAGCTATTTCTCCCAGCAAACCTTGTTCCTTTTAGTAGGAAATTATATTTTGAGATGACAATGTGAGTGCTAGGGTTATTTACTCTAATGGGTTGTCATTGTTTTCTAGCCTTTATTTTCCTTAAAAGTGAGCAGTCTCAGTTTTTCTTATAATTGGGTGAACTTAAATCTCCTTTGTGTCATCTACTTCATTATTGTCCATACTGTTGTCTAGTCTCTTATGTTTCTTCTAGTTTAGGCTTCATTCCAAATTGTTTTTTCTCAATTTATTTCCCAAACTCTGACACAACTTCTTCACATCTACTGGCTTTCAACCAGGTCATTTCTGAGATGTTCTGATCCTTAGTTATGCTAAATTTTCATAGCTTCAATTCTGTTAATTTATCTTAGCTCCTTTTATAATACGAAGCTATAGGTTTCATCAGTTTTGTGGGCCTATGTTTCTGATATGCTTCATTAATGGTTACTTTAATGTTCCTCCTTTTTTCCATGCAATGTCAGCTTTTTCATTTCTCTTATTTCTTTAAGATGTCCTTTTTTCCCTTATCTTTTAGAAGGAGATTCTTATGGATACAGGCTAAGGTAGTTTCCTAGAGAAATGTCTCCAAGGCTCGCTCCTCTATTGTGACCTTGAAGTATCAAAAACTTCAGCCTCCCAGGTCCACAGGCATGCTTCCCCCGAACTCTGCTCCTCCTCATATTTGAGCCTTCTCTCCACTTTTCACCATTGTCTTTACATGGCTCAGTTTCTGTATGCATATCCATTTGTTCTCAGAGTGTCTGTCTGTGGCTCCTGAGGATGTCAGCTGGCTAGAACCTCCTGGTTTTCTCACAGGTGCTTACTGTGTCTTATTTGTACTCATCTGCTCACTAGAGTCTCTGGGGCTTTCCACCAGTTTTACCAATGGGTTATTTCTAGGTTCATCTGCCAAGGGTTCCACTCCCGGTAAGGTCATCTCTTGTTAGGCATGAGCATTTGATGGCAATTCCTGTGTTTCAAAGCTCTTAGAACACCAATACTCTTCTATCCTCTCTATTATTTCTACAAGTGGTAACCCTGTGTGTGTCCTGAGCAGGTCCTGTTGTTGATGGTGGTTTAGCTCTGACCATTTGTACTCTGGAGTCTTCAGGGCTTCACGGAAACTCCTTGTCATCTTATTTTGTTGAAGATGCCATCCTTTTTATTTTTATTTTAAACCTTGCTATTCTAGTTTATCTGTCTGTGCTTGTGTTTCATGACAAAATTTGGGGATATTTAAACAGTATGCTGCCATAATAATTTTGTTCCAGCTGAAAGTCTGAGGTCACTTCTAAAAAACTGATAGCATGGGGAGAAATGCCAGATATAGGTGAAGGGGAGGAAGGCAACAAATTACACTGCCACGTGTGTACCTATGCAACAATATTGTATGTTCTTCACATGTACCCCAAAACCTAAAATGCAATAAAAAAAAAAAAAGAAAAAAAACTGACCTAACATGGTTAAGTTTGAAAGCATAAAAAATAACACAGGACCTCACAGAATTCAACCCCGTGCCACATGGAGAAAATTCTACTGGATTTGGAATTAGCTTCCCACACCAGGCATGATTGTTTGCAGCTGCCATCAGTGCTTCAGGCAAAATAGCAAGGAAGGCATAGCTTGTCTCTGGCTGCCTTCATCCTGCCTCACTCACATTGCACCTGGGCCAGCAGGCACAGGGGCTTGGGTCTTCTGAGCCTTGCTGTTAAGGGTCATTATTGGGCAGACCCTGTGGGGTATAGGCCATGCATTCAAAGTCAGGCAGGGACAAGAAAAGCTAGGGAGTTGGATCAAGGCAGAGGGATAGCATCTGTGGGTCCAGCCACAGGTGAAAGAGTTCACAGGCAGGGCCAGCAATTGCTTCTGAAGGGCAATTATCCAGAGTCAGAGCAACAGGAGGGCCCATGACAGCCAGCTGTCCAGGCAGAGGACACTCGGCTCCCATGTGCTCCTGTCCTTGCTGCCCAGATGCTGCACTTAAAATGCTCATTCAGTGTCTGTTACTCAGCAGGGCTATGATCTTTAGCTACACTGGGAAGCATCATGGAGCATCTTCTCTACCAGGAGCCTTAAAATCTGGTCATAACTTTTATCATTCTCAATGGAACAGTCTTTCTGATTGCAATAATTATCTCACACATGGCATTGTTCTGGTTTGGAGATTCTCATGCTCCATCTCTAAAGGCATCAAAACCATTCAAAACAAGTGTCCTTTACTACCTTTTCCTTTCCTCAGAGGGCTCCATCTCTGCATAATTCCTTTTGTCCCTGATGTGTTGAAGAAAAAGGTGGATCTGTATGGTAGATGCACTGAGAACAACCTTGTATAGCAGAGGCACCTGAATGTGTGTTCAGAGTTCTGAGCATGGTCAACTGGAGATTCATTCATTTTCTATGAAGAACATCTGAGTCCTGTCCTATGCTATGGAACATGGGCCTTATAAGAGATCAAGGCCCTTTATTTTAGGTTAAATGAAAATTGCCAGGTAGAGGTTGCTAAGCAAAGGTGCAATATAAACTGATTTTTGTAGGCAGGGAGGTTCTTCCGTCCGGCCTGTCACTAAACTGCTCTCTGTATGTAAGTTCCCCTAAGACAACACTATGTCTTGTTTGGTGGCTCTGGGTCTATTCTTTGGCCTCTTAAACCTGGTGCCTTCCCTATTGAAATTAACAGGGGTCTGGCACCACCAGGTCTCCTTCTCATGATGAGTAAAACCTCAAGTGTTCTGCAGAAAATATATCCAAGAGATAGATGCTCAATAGAAAAACAATAAAAAAACCCAGCATTTACTAAATGTGTATTTTTGCTAGGTCCCACACTGGGAGCTTTATTCACATTATCTAATTTCATTTATACAACAAAGTTGTGTTGTGGGTGTATCAGTTAAGGTTTAGTTGTAGGTCACATAAGCCACTACATTTTAGGTAAGAAGGGATTTAATACAGGAAATGAGGTGCTTACAAAATTATCAACAGTGTTAGAGATGCAGACTCTAGGCTAGCCTCCCAGAAAAATGCCACAGAACTGACCATCGAAACAGGAACTTCTAACTCTGCCACAATTGAGAAGTTGCTCTGAGGATTGCAGACTTCAAGATCCTTCTCCTTAGCTGTCATAGAGGAATCGGGAAGCTGCTGCTAAAACTTGGTCCTGGGAATACACCATGTCACCCATACCCTGGGGACCAAGCCAGATGCCACATGTGCAGGACCAAAGGGATGTATTAGGTGTTGCCTCTCCATCCTTACTAAACTCAGTTCCAAATGTCAGTCTTACCAGAGAGCATCTAATTGGTAGAACCTAAATTACAGCAGCAACCCTTACAAGAGGGGAGCCCCCAAAATGTAGCTTTTAAAGCTTTCTAGCCTTGGTCATACAGACAGGCACACTGGGAAGGTGATTGGTCCCATTGAGAGGAGGAAATGGATCTGGGCAATAACCAGAAGAACTAGTCCCAGGAGTAGAACTGGAAGAGCCAGAATTTAATCCAGAGCTAAGCTTGAGTTCTCAGCCACCTCACTCTTCTGTCTGCCCTCAAAGGGATCTATGGTCAAAGATGGGAAAGGCTATTTTATGAACATGATTGGAACTTCACTATCAGTAAACATCTTTTCCTGACACTGCTGCCTTTGCAAGTGTTGATTCTACTCCATTATTTTCACTTCCACTAAATTTCTCATATAAAGGAGGAGTCTTCTAAGACCTCATAATTTATGAAAACTACTGCCCAACTTTTGGTCTGCTGCACGTGGATAGATAGACAGGTCCATCATTTGACTGAATTACACTGGTGACAAATTATATTGCTTTAATTTGTCATGGGAAAGTAATTATTTCCATTAGTAAAAATTAAGTTTAAGACAGAGAATAAAATGGAAGCTCTGGTTCCTTCTATAAATGGGCTTCAGGAGATTCTAATTTATATAAAAATGGCTCCAGGGAATTTATTGATTCATTTACTTCTTGCTTACTCACCAAACAAATGTTTATTGAGCATCTGCTATGTGTCAGGAATACAATGGTATAGCAACAAGCACTGTCTTTGCTTTCATGGGGCTTATAGTCTAGAGGAGAAAACCAACATTAAACAATTATGTGAAAAGGTTTAAGATAGGAAGAAAATGGGTATTATGAGAGTAACAGCAGAAAGGTGAGTACATTCCACCCTAAAGGAGTTCATCTGAGCTGCTACCTGGAGAATGCGTAGAGGTTAGCAAGACATAGAGGAAAGGGATGAGTGCTTAGTCAGAAGGGGGCTACCATGCCAAAGTCTCAGAAAGGAAAGAGAGCAGGGTGTATTTGAGATGGTGAATGAGGAACTGTGTGCTTGGAGTATAGGGGCTAGAGGTAGGGAGTGGAGTGGACCAAGATGAGCACTGGGGAAGTCATGTGCAGGCTTGTAGTTGATTGAACAGAACAAGAACTCTCCATTCCATTCAGTGTGGTCATTTAATGTTGCTGCTGGCTAAGCCAGATGGAGACACAGGTTGAAATAGTGAGCAATGAGGTTAGTGTGGTTAACAGGTCTGTATAGAGAGTAGCAGATGCTACTGAAACATACTTGCAATTTTAAGATCTTTCCCCTTTTAGTGCCTACTGTACCTTTGTAACATAGAGATAAAATTACATAAAGATGCACTCTTTGCAAAGCATTTTTCTAATGTTCAATGAATATTTAAAGCAACAATATGAAAATTATCATTTTTAAAAAACAGGCTCATATTTTCCCATATTTGAATAATCAAGCCTTTACTGTTCAGTAGGAGATAAAGGTTTCTATTTTTATATAATTAATTTTCTATCTTTCATATTTATTCAAAGATTCCCTGTATTATTCACAAAAGGCTAATTATTTCATAATAATTATTATTTAAAGTTGAACATTGTAATGGTAATATTTAACTATTACTTTTGGAGAAAAAAGTGCTATGTTCCCCTTCTCCCAAAGTTTTAAATGTTAGGGTATCCTACTGTTGAAGAAGGTGCTGGTGATTGGACATGTGATGGAGGTGTTCCAGTTGTAAGCACAGAGATAGACAGATGGAGGGAGAATAGGCCGGCAGGTGGCATGAGGTATTCAGAGAGTGTGGCAACCCGCACAGGACAGTAGCAAGGCAGCAGATGACATCTGCAAGTAGATACAAAGCAAACATCTGTGGTGTTTCTGGGCCATGGATGAAGTCCAGGTCTACAATCCTAAGATTACTTACTTGACTGTCTCTCAACTGTAGAGAAGGCACCAGAGCAGGTTAGGAGACATTAAGATCCATAACAAATTCACTTCCACATGTGTAGGAATGAAATGAATGACCATGAGTAGCAGGCAGGGGTGATACAAAACAAAACCGTGCTGGACGGAAAGTTTGGGTTTATTTTTGTCCATTTCTACCCTCCATGGACTTAGTAAACTTTTGCTGCTTTCTCTTCTGTCCCAATTCACTCATTCTTCCTACATATCTAGGTGTGAGACACTATAGTAGGTATTGAGTCATCAACAATTCATTAAATCATTTGACAATTATTTATTGAATATCTATTATGTGCCCACAATATTGTAAACACTGGTGAACAAGACAGAGAATTCTGTGTTCATGGAATTTACATTCTGATAGAGGAGAAAAATAAGCATATACAAAATGGATATTTGAAAGTCATATAGAAAAATTGCCAAATAGAGAACTTTAGGTTAGTCAATGAAATAGTAATGTGGTGACTATTTTAGTTTGAGTTGTAGGGAGGGCTTCCTGGAGGAGATGACCCCTGTGCTGAGATCTGAATGACAATAGTAAGCCCTTGGAAGATCAGGAAGCAGAGGACTCCACACAGAGGAAGAGCTAGTATAAAGATCTATGTCAGGAAAGGTTTTGGCATGCTCAATGAAAATGTGAGCCTTTGTAGCTGGAGCTCAGTGAAGGGGAGAAGAGAATAAGAAAGGTTAAAGAGGCAGAGAGAGACATTTGGGGCCTCATAAGCAAGGGAACAATGCTTGACTTTACTAAGTGCATTGGAAAGCCATTTTATCTATTTATCCTTTCTGTTGATTCATCAATCATCTGTCTATCATTGCCATATAATACATTGAAATGTACTGTTTGTTTGCTATCACATAGATGATATGTTATTGCAGATGTCATTCTGAACCTTGATTTTTTTCACTTCACAATATGCCTTAGAAAGCTAAGCCACTCTGGGGATCTTTAAACAAAGACATGGTATCATCTGATTTATGATTAAAAAAAAAAAACAAAAAACATGACTGAGTGCTGTGGGGGAAATGGATGGTATGGGACTAAGACGACATGGAATGTGGACAAGGGAGAATGAGGAAGTGGAACCCTGCCCTCAAGGATCTCAGTGTTTCTCTCTTCCCTTCTTCTCAGCACGTTCATTCTCGATGTTGGTGTCAGTCTAGTTGCCTGTATACCTGTCATGGGTCTCCCACGCTAACTGTAAGATCCCTGCGGGCCAAGTCAGTGTCCTTCTTGTTCATCTCAGTGTTTCAAATACCTGTTACCCAATTTTTCTGTAGGTGCTCCATCAACATTTGCCAGAGGGATGAATTAGCAAAACTCGGTAGTTTTGCTAACAAATCATCTTACCCTAAATAGCATGACTTTATTCCCCTGTTTAGTCAGTGTTTGTGATGAAATGTCTAATGTGAGATGTCTCAGATACCTTCATGTGACAATAAAATGAAGAGCCGTATTCAGAGTTTTGCATCATCTTTTCAGAATGATGGACAACAATCTGGGTGGTGAAAGGCACAGAAACTAATCCATATAAAATGGCTAAGAATACGAGGGATGTTGATGCTGGCGAAGATAAGACTCAGGGGAGCATGACAGCTGCCTTTGAATACATAAGGAACTGTCACATAAGAGAGCATGCTTATTTTATCTCATTCCAGAGGAAGAACAAGGAGTAAGAAGTGTCCATCTCAAATAAAGAAAAATAAATTTCTACAGCTATTCAGTAATAGAATAGGTTCCCTGGTGAAGTAATGAGCACATTGTCACCAGAGATACTCAAACCCCAAATTAGATAAGAATCTGTCAGAGATGCTGCAGTAGTGACTCCTGGATTTTATGTGATGATAACAGTAGCTACCATTGATTTAACACTTACCCTGTACCAGACACCATGCTAAGGACTTTCCCAACATTACCTCTTTTATAACAACTCTATGTGGTAACAATGATTGATTTTTAGATGAGAAGTTTCGGGCTTAGAGAAGTTAAGTGACTTTTACAAGGACATATAATTAGTAAATGAAGGAATCGGGAGTGGGCCCAGGTCTCTCTGACTCTGAATCCTTTTTTTTCACCATACTAGGGGCTGACATGCCCAGGAAATTCCCAAATCATGGCCTCTATCTCTGTCCTCTCTCAGGTCTAGGTCACAACATTTATTTCCCTTCCATTGCCAAGGAGGAGTGGTACTCAAACACAAGGACATTTACTGGCCAGTGTTTGTAGGTGCTAAAAACTGGATACAATGGAAACAATCCTTGTTTCTTCCCTCTCTAAAGCTGAATGGAGGAAGATCTGGGCAGCTCTTCCTGAGAGAAACACCAGGCATTTCTCTTTCTTCTCTTTAGCCTCCTCTAGCCCTTTCTAATTCTTGCTTCTACAAGACAGGTCCCCAGGTTGGCCTCCGCTGGCCCTGTCAAGAGTGCCAGGACTGGATCTGTGTCCTTCAGGGATCCCACAGGGAGACGGCTGCTCAACAACAAGCCTCAGATACTCCTTGGTCCCTAGTCCAAAGTCATCCCCATCTTATCCCCACATCCAAATACATCCTTCACCCTCAAAGAGTTAAGTTTCTTGTAGTTCTAACAGTTTGGTTTTCTAATATTCTTTTGATATAAGATGATTTCTGTTGAGAATTCAGAAAGGGAAAGTGACAGGAAAGATTACTGTTTGTTGCTTTGGTTTGTTGTATTACATTCATGTTTGTGGAATTACTGAATGAGAGGAAGTTTTTTCCTAATTCCTTGGGTTCTTAGTTTTCTTTATTGGTCTCTGTGGAGGAGAATGTGAGGCTATGATCTCCTCAAAGCCAAGGAGTAGTTGTATTTGGATTTCTGATGAAGTAACAATCTAAAAGCCTGTCTAATATCCATGCATGGTTGATGAGTTGGTGACAAACTGGCACATTGTCCTTCCTTTTCTTATGCTGTCCAGGGCCCTATGTGGGCAGTACTGGTGGAAAGCCCAACAGAGAGGTGCTTCACTCATGGGTACCGGAAAGGATAATAATTCTAGCCCATGCGAGTGGATCACCTGAAGTCAGGAGTTTGAGACCAGCCTGGCCAACATGGCAAAGCCCTGTCTCTACTAAAAATATAAAAATTAGCTGAGTGTGGTGGAGCATGCCTGTAATCCCAGCTATTTGGGAGGCTGAGGTAGGAGAATTGCTTGAACCTGGGAGGTGGAGGTTGCAGTGAGCTGAGATTGCACCACTGCACTCCAGCCTGGGAGAAAGAGCAAGACTCCATCTCAAAAAAAGAAAAGAAAAGAAAAGAAAATGAAGGAGCCAGTTTCCCCTAGTCTAGAAAGAGCCCAAGCCAGCATATAACATGGTAAATGCAACTAATTTATATGGCAATATATTGGATTATCTTAAGGAGCAAGACGTATTTTTCTCTCAAGGGAAAGAGAACATTTGAAAAGGAGACAGATCAGGGAAAGAGAATATAATCATCATTTATTGAATGGCTGTTCTTTATCAGGTATTTCACATGTTTGGACAAGTTCATCCCTCCACAACAACCTTGTAAGGGTATATTATTTCTTTACTCACCAAATGGTTAATGAACCTCAACTATGTGTTAGGCTTCCACTGAGAATACAGTTGTTAACAAAACCCATGAAGTTCCTTCTCTCCAAAAGCTTCCCTTCTTGGGAGTATAATGCTAATGCTAATGTTTATTCAATAAACATGTTACAGCTTCTTTTCAATGTGTCTTACACGCCTTATTTCACTAAATTATTTTAAAACCTCACAAGGGAATTACTATTATCAGTCCCCAGCTTACATCCAAGTAAACTAAGACACAGACAGGAGAATTAGCTTGCCCTGTTCACATAGCTAGTAAATGACAGAACTCACATTCCAGCCTAACCCAAGGTGTCTAGTATTAGAGCTTATGCATAGAACTTTATGCACCGTTGTCTCTACAGCATGAAGATAGTCCAGATGAAGGGGGTGGAGCTCATATAGTCAGTGACTGGCTAAGGTGGGACTTGAGCCTATCTGAATTTAAAACCCATGTTCTTTCATCAGTTTAAGAATAGTGGTAGAAATAGTGACTCAGTGGATCCAGATCAGATTGAGTTGGAAGTAATTCCTACTTATATCAGTAAAGCTCTTCTCTAAATAACACACAATTTAAGGAACACTTATTCTATAATAAAACGTTTTGAAACTGCTTATGA